>JAOTQW010059465.1:0-16646 GCA_026260075.1 Sisor rabdophorus
CACACACACACACACACACACACACACACACACACACACACACACACACACTAAAAGACCAAGTGATGGAAAAAGCTGAATGTTCATCAGTAGTTTAATTTTTTTAGCACAAGTTGATGTGCTAACACTAAAACACACACACATCATAAGACTGGGTGAAGGAAAAAGCTGAATTGAAAGCTGAATGTTCGTCAGTAGTTTTTTAATGAAATACATTGACAAACACACACACACACACACACACACCTCATTGCACCACTGTATTGTTCTTGTAACACACACAAAAACTGTAAGATATTAATAAAACTTTTACCTTTCCGAAAGCGCGGATCCAGAGCCTTGTTGTCTCGTGCATTTTCCTTGATGAAAAGTCGCGGGAAGATGACGAAGAGACACAGCGAGACGGTGAAGAGCAGCACGAGCCGCTGAGAGAAGGACAAAACCATGACGCTTTTCCCACACCACAACTATTACCGTCCGCATAAGAAGCCCGGAAGCTGCTGATAGTGTGTTACTACAACTTCCGCTTTCGGTCTCTCTGCTTCCGAAATCGCAAACGTCCAATTCTGTGATGTCGTGTGTCACGTGGCGAGTGGCGTAATTTTTTTGGTAATCTTAATCCACAGTCATTCAGATTTCACGTGGATAAAAAATGAAGAGAAAAAAACTAAACAGAAAGAAAGAAAAAAGATAGAAAGTAGAAAATTATTCAAAATTATTTTGTAAACAATATATATAAATAAAAAAATCCAAGCAACTTGGTTAAAACATAAATGATTGGAACAGGGTAAACTGAGACATGGCATTTAAATCGTTTTGAATTTATTTACAGGACGTTAGTGAATTATACAGCAAAATAAACCTCAAAGTTTTGAGATATGTGTGAGGCATTCAATTCCATTTTAAAGTTTTATTTTTCAAGTATTGTCTTATCTAATTAATGTTAAATGTATTTAATGTTGTGAAATCAAGAAATTCCTTTATAATTTTTCTAAAACAGTCTTTTTAATAAGATGTCGTTTTTTACAGACAAAATTGCAAAGCAGTATGTGCGAGATTCCGAGTTCAGAAAAGAAATCATCAGGCATCAGCAGGAAGTACCTGTTATTGACAAATGGACGTAACCAAACCTGCAGATTACTGGCAGTCAATTACATGTTACTACAACACACACAAAATGTGTTACTAGTGGCAGCAATTTCTGTACGTTTGAAATCGGACCTGCCTCACAAAGTGTAGTAGACCAAAAGATCCTGATTATGCCGAGATCCAAAGAAATTCAGAAACAAATGAAAAAAAAAGTAAATAAGATCTATCAGTCTGAAAAGGGTTATAAGCCATTTCTAAAGTTTTAGGACCCCATCCACAAATGGCGAAAACATGGAACAGTGGAGAACCTTACCAAGAGTGGCCGGCTGACCAAAATTACCACAAGAGCACAGCGACGACTCATTCAAGAGGTCACTAAAGCCCCCACAACAACATCCAAAGAATTGCAGGCCTCACTTGCCTCAGTTAAGGTTATTGTTCATGACTCTTTTGGAAAAATACTATGTGGACTAACAAGAAAAAAGTGTTACTTTTTGGAAGGTGTGTGTCGCATTAAATCTGGTGTAAAATTAACACCGCATTTCAGAAAAAAAACATACCAACAGTAAAATATGGTGGTGGTAGTGTGATGGTCTGGCGCTATTTTGCTGCTTCAGGTCCTGGAAGAGTTGCTGTAATAAATGAAACCATGAATTCTGCTGTCTACCGAAAAAAATCCTGAAGGAGAATATCCAACCATCTGTTCGTGACCTCAAGCTAAAGCAAACTTGGGTTCTGCAGCAGGACAATGATCCAAAACACACCAGCATGTCCACCTCTGAATGTCTGAAGAAAATCAAAATGAAGACTTTGGAGTGGACTAGTCAAAGTCCTGACCTGAATCCTATTGAGATGCTGTGGCATGACCTTAAAAAGGCAGTTCATGCCCGAAAACCCTCCAATGTGGCTGAATTACAACAATTCTGCAAAGATGAGTGGACCAAAATTCCTCAGCAGCGCTGTAACAGATTCTTTGCAAGTTATCGCAAACGCTTGATTGCAGTAGTTGCTGCTAAGTGTGGCCCAACCAGTTATTAGGTTAGGGGACAAAAACTTTCTCACACAGGGCCATGTAGTTTTGTAGGTTTTTGTTTCTCCTTAATAATAAAAACCTGAACTTCATTTAAAAACAGTTTTTAAGAAAAATACTGTGTTCTATGCTTTTGTTTGATGTATAAGAGGTACCAATGGCATTGCCCTAAGTGCCAGCACATCTTGAGTTGTGCAATTCGACTTCCAAAAAGCACCTACAAAATCATAGTATGTCTAACTAGTAGTCTTAAGTTTAACCCTTCCCCTGTTTTTATTCTTTGCAGATGTTTTAGTTACCAACAACATAAACAATCCAGGGTGTACATACTTCTGATGCTGATATGTATGAGTGTTAAATATTTATTCATCTTTTAAACACATTGTCTTTACATTTGCTCTCTTGTTGCTAAGAAGGGCCAGCATGATTAAACTCAAAAGTGTACCTGTCATTTGTAATTAGGAGAGAAATGGGTGCTCCCAGAAAAAAACTGCTCCCTGGTTCAAGAAACAGTATCATGTTTAACTTCTTTTAAAAGTAAGTCTATCTAGCTACCACAATGTTGTAGTTCAGTGTTGGTTTAATATTTATATATATGTGTGCATGTATATGGTGGTTTCTTTCTTTAGACACAGTTTAATTCTCCTTTAGCTTATCATAGGAAAGTAATTCATTCATTTATTTATCTTCTAAATAAATTCTTATCAATGCTTATTCCTTAACTTTGGGTTACAGGGGTCTGCTGCAAAAGGCAGGGGTACTCCCTGAACAGGTCGCCAGTCCATCACAGGGCCACTAAAGTAAACCTATGTAAGCATGGGGAAAACATGCAAACTCCCCACAAAAATGCCCCTTGCCTGGGAATCGGACACAGGATCTTCTTGCAGTAAAGCAACAGTAAAAAACACTAAAGAAGGAACTTTGGTTTATTTTCTATGTGTTACTGCACAATCTGCATCAGTGGACTGCAGCATTTTCATGCTAATAGTAACTAGTTACAGTGCTTTAGTTTTCCTATCCAAACAATAATCTTAATTAAAATCCCACTTAAAAATCCCACAATAATACACAGTGTATTATTTGTTATTTGTGTGCATTGTATATAGCACACAAAATTTAACTTCACCCAGATAAATTTAACTTCACCCAGGTGAGCCAAGTAGTATTTCCTCTAATTTGATGTAAGAGAGATTTTACATACAGACATTTCCAAATATATTTTTAGCTTTTCAGCATGCTATTTCATATATCAGGAGTTGGTGGGTGCTCTATAATCGTTAGAGGAGAAGTGAAGGTGGGGAATTTCCGATATTGAATACTCCGCAATGTTTTATTCCACTCTCGTAGACCCTTAGCAGGGACACACAATGACAAACAACCACACACTTACTCCTATGGGCATTTTAGAATCAATAATTAACCTAATGTGCATGTTTTTGGACTGTGGGAGGAAACCGGCATACACAGAGGAAACCCACATGAACGCTGGGAGAACATGCAAACTCCATACAAGTTCCCTTGGCTGTGCTAACCACAGCTCTGCCCACTAAGTAATTGTACTAAATAAAACAAACTTTAAAGATACAGAAACAGAAATATAATACAAAATTAAAGAGAGAGTGTTTTCGTTCCGATCTCGATTATTGTAGCTTGACAATGTTTTATCAGATTTTAATAATGAAAAAGGTGTGTATTACGTGTAAGCCAGGTAAAAGAAATGTGTCTTCTAGTTTTAAACTGACCAAGTGTGTCTGCCACCTGAACAGTGTTGGGTAAATTATTCCTAGAGGAGAAGTGAAGGTGAGGAATTTCCGATATTGAATACTCCACAATGTCTTATTCCACTCTCATAGACCCTTAGCAGGGACACACAATAACAAACAACCACACACTTACTCCTATGGGCATTTTAGAATCACCAATCAACCTAATGTGCATGTTTTTGGACTGTGGGAGGAAACCGGCATACACAGAGGAAACCCACATGAACGCTGGGAGAACATGCAAACTTCACACAAGATCCCTTGGCTGTGCTAACCACAGCTCCGCCCACTAAGTAATTATACTAAATAAAACAAACTTTAAACATACAGAAACAAGATAAAATACAAAATTAAAGAGAGATTTTAGATATGAATGTAGAAATTACATGTCAGAAATATACAGTGATATTATAGATATTTATATAGATTAATAATAATAATGTTTTCCAAATATAGCCTTTTGAATCTTGGGAATCCTGTACTTCAGGATTCCCAAGTACAGGATAAATCCAAATGCTTTGTTCTGATTCAGGTTCTTTAATAATGCTGTTGTTTTTTCCTATAGATGCTCTGGTCTGTTTATAATAAGTGAATAACAGTATGTCTGCCTGGTTGCTGTGTTCTTCTCAGAAATACATTAATTTGGCAGTGATCTGATTATGGTAACTGTTGTTGACAGTGAATGCACTTATATAGGCAGGTCCTTATCAATAACAGCATAAACAACCACACTAGACCCCAAAGCTCATCATGTGCATTTCGAATCATCCGTGTTCCAAAACATCCATGTTTCGAATTGTCCCTGTTCCAAATGATCTGTGTTCTAAATCATTTTTTTCCAAATCATGTGTTTTCAATAATCTGTGATCTGAATCATACAGTGGCCGAGAAGTGCAAAACAAAATAACAAATATAAAAACAAAATAACATAGTTGTCATCAAATTATGACAAATCTGAAATCTTCTTAACAATTGGTTTTTTTTTATTAAACAGCTTTACAAAATCACATTGAAAAGAAACAATAATAAACTAAGCACCTTTATTGGTGACAGCATGGAGTAAAAACCTTGGGAGTAGCCAGGCTTAGTTGAGAGGGTCAGTTCTTTTCTGACCAGACATACAATAAGTTACCATGCTGCAGCAAAAAACCCTTGGTCTTGTCTGGATGGCGTCCTCGAAGACAAGATCGTCATGGGAAAAGTGCTGATCCATTAACTTGGCTGGCGGTGACATTGAGCTCAGAATAACAAAGAAAACAGATGTATGTTAAAGTGAATTAAGTTCATCTTTAAAAAAAAGGTGTGTATTATGTGTAAGCCAGGTAAAAGAAATGTGTCTTCTAGTTTTAAACTGACCAAGTGTGTCTGCCACCTAAACAGTGTTGGGTAAATTATTCCACAGTTTGAGTGCTAGATAAGAAAAGGATATACTGCCTGCATTTGATTTTGTTATTTTAGGTATTACCAGATTTATTAGCCATCTGGATTGCATGCAGAGGTTTTTGGTCCGATAAGCATTTTTCAGTTTATTTTAGGATTTTGTAATAGAAGTTTATATCCAGTTTTTTTTTATCACTTATTGGTAAGAATAGTAAGAATAAAATAAGAAGGTCCTGGGTTCGATTCTTTTTGTGCTAAGTTTGCATGTTCTCCCAGCCCTTGCGTGGGTTTACTCCGGGTACTCCGGTCATCTTTGTTCTAATCGTTTGTATTCCGGATCGTCTGTGTTCTGAATCTAAGAACTTTCTTCTTTTTTTTACTTACTTCTTTTGTTCAGTGTTTACGAATTTAAGTCAGTAGGTGGCGATAAACGACTCATTATCTATGAGTAATTAAACCTTTCATTGTACAAAAAAGTTAACTAAAGAAGTAAAATTGTTACTATAATTTTTATGTTTATATAAACACATGAGGGGCTTTATTGACATGACCATATACAGTTAAAGTTTTGCTAAAGCACAAAAAATGAAATGAAATTTCTCCCCCTCTCTCTCTTTTGCATTGTTGCTTAGCAGCCACTCCTTCCTGCCCTTCAGGTTTTTTAAGCTGATGTTTTTTTTTAGTTTTTTTTTACTCATCTATAGTTAAATTAACACACCTGACAGATGACACACTCAACTCCCTTGTTTACCCTATAATTCCTGCTCAGTGCAGACAAACTTAAGCTCTTTCTTTGTTACTTCTGCATTCTCCAAAGTTCACCATTAAAACAGAACACAGTAAAGAAAAAACTTCATAACAAACAAGAGGATAAAGAACAATATGAAAAACAATACAATAAAAACTTGATATCATATATCATTAGTTGCTAAAGAAAAAGTGGTCTTTACATTTCATTTTGTGTCACAGTAATCAGATTCTGCACTTTTAGGTGTTGATTGCAGGTCCTGTATTTGCATTTGCCTCTAATTTGCATATTCCACCTGAGGGGTATGAGTACGCAGTGTGTCTGCTTCTCTGCCCCACCGACAAGAGCGACTTATACATCTCAGCAATTAGGGATCAGGGACCTTTTTAAGGGTCCACCAGAGGTGTTGCTGGAAATTGAACCCTGACCTTCCAATTGGCAGTCCAACACTATTACCACTGAACTACACATAAATTCTACAGCACAGTGAAATGTTGGGGTTATTTAGGATACAGTGCCCCTGGAGCAGGAAGGACTAAAGATCCGACAGTGACTGACTGGTGGTGGGTCTTGACCAGGTCTTCCCGGTATTCCAAACAAAACCTTAATGGCTGATCCACTGCTGCCCACATATTTATTTATTCATTCATGCATTCATTCATCTATAGCCATTTATTTTCTTACTTGATGTCACGGGAATCTCCTGAAGCCAATGTACATAGGGCAAAAAGCAGGGATACACCCTAGACAGGTTCCCAGTCCATTGCAGGGCCACACATAGACAAACAAACAAACACACTCACTCCTATAAGCAAATTAAGAGCACCAATCAACCTAATGTTCATGTTTTTGCATTTTCAATTGTAATACTTTACACTACTCTGCAGTATTTGCAAACATATTAGTTTAAATCGAATTAAATAATTTTACACGTATTATAGGTTAAATGTGTAACAAAAAAACATAAAAAACTTATATATTGAAAATTTCACTATTTTTACACCAGTGGGCCTCGATTGTGGCCACACACCCGTACGGGCCGGTACTGGACAGAACATCAACAGAACGAGTTTGTTTAGTTCGGCAGATTCGTTCACTAACCGAAAATCCCTTTCTTTTTCGTTTAGTTACTGATAATGTAAATCTACGGGTGACACTGCAGCTCAAAACAAAAACGCCGTGTTTACCTGTGTGTGAATTTTAGTATGAATTACAGATTCCGCTTTAGACGTGTTGTGTTTTTACCAGCGATTTAAACTCCACAGGTTTACACCAAACGTTGTCACCAAACGTCAAATTGACTAGTGGATCTGCTTTTCTTTTTCTCCGAACTGTTACAATTTTTTTATTAAAGTTTCAGTTACATAGACACGCAGTGTGCACAAATATATCGTACACTCGCTTCCCGCGTGCCCGGGGGATCAGTACTTTACCACACTACCGCCCAAATATTAATTCGGATTGGACCTTTTCCAAAAACACTCTCCCATTTCTCTCTCGTTTTTATTAGATAACAAACATGTCAATGTTTTTAATTATAGTTCGTTTAATTTTAGTATTATTTTTCCACATACTTTATTTTTATTTAACTATGAGTTTGTATTAACTTAGTTATTAAATTATAATAAGTAATTGGCGGCACGGTGGCGTAGTGGTTAGCAAGGTTGTGGGTTCGATTCCCAGGTCTTTTTTTTTGTGTAGTTTGCATGTTCTCCCCGCGCTTGTGTGGGTTTCCTCTGGGTACTACTAGGTTGCATTAGGTTGATTAGTGACTCTAGATTGTCTGTAGGAGTGTGTGTGAGTGTGTGTGGCCCTGCGATGGACTGACGACCTGTCCAGGGTGTACCCCCTGCCTCTTGCTCTATGTGCGCTGGGAGAGGCTCCAGGAATAAGCGGGTATAAAAGATGAATTAATTAATCGTTGACAATAATTCTAACAGAAATATTTAATCAATGAAATTAACACTGATCCCAACCTGTCTGATGTGAAAGCGGCAACAGCCACTTCCCCCAGGACAGATCATCCAAACTGTCATCTGTCCTCGCCCCTCAGCTGCGTTTGATACAGTCCACCTGTCTAACTTTATTGAATAACGTTTCGCGGAATCAGTTCTCCAAAAGAACTCGTTTGTTTCAGACGTTGCCGGTAGTCACTCTTTGTAGGCAGGCCTGATTTGTAGTTTCACTCTGAATCCCGCATGCGCAGTACTATCAGCTACTATCAGTTCTCCGATACTCTCTCCATCTTACTGCCGGGTCTATCAGCTGCGCTGCTCATGATCACTTTTCTTTCACACCAGGTTCAGTCTTTACTTTGAGAAGCGGAATAACTCTAGAATATTGGTCTTTTTAAAAGGCACATGGAGTGGCAGGAACTTAAGTAAATAAAAGTTGGTTTTTTTTACAAATCGAAACGATTCAGGATTCCGGTTTTGTGAACCGGTTCAAATGGTTCACTATGAAGAAACCTGTTAAACTGGTTACACACCTGGTTTTTTTTGCCCTCCCAACATAAACCGCAACATAAACAGGAGCAGAAGCGGTTTTACAACTTTAAGAACCAGGCAACATCCACGCAAAGGTAAACTCTTTCTCTTTACAGTAATTACAGTAATAATTATAATAACTTTCTCTGTCTAACAAGTTCATTAATCAGTGTTAAGGCCTTCCTGATGAAGTTCATCAGGAAGTTCCTCACTGAGTTTATTCTGCTTTAAAGACAGCAAGCTAAGTACAGAAAAGCAATGATATCTGATATATTTTAAAGGATTTTATTATTCAGTTTTATGTATTTTTTTATTTTTATTGAATCTTTTAATAAATTAGTTTTATTATTCTCAATGTGTCACTTGAAAGTTTGGGAATAATTTTTATTACATCCAGTGGAATTTTTTTAATATTCATTCATTAATTCATCTTTTATAACGGATTATTTCCTAACTCTGGGTCATGGGAGTCTGCTAGATCCTATCCGAGCACACACCCTGGACAGGCCGCCGGTCCATCGCAGGGACACACACAGATGAAAAACCACATACACACACACACACACACACACAGACACTCACTCACACTCATTCCTATGGCCAATTTAGAGTAACCAATAAAAACTGTAGTACTCAGAGTAGACCTACGCAAGCACAGGGACATGCATTTTTAACATTTATTTTATTATAAAAAAACATTTATTAGAATTTTATGTTTTGATATAAGAGCATTAACATGTGATGTTACATGACTTTTAGGAGCAGAGATGAAGTTTTTAATAATAATATTATTGAAAAGGGGACAATGAAATATTTCTCAGTGTCTGAGTATTTGAAGATGTCTTTGGGCAGTGTGTTGAACAGTATGTTTAAACTGTGTGTTTGGGCAGTTTGTGGGGATAAAGGTTAAGGATAGGGGTTAGGGATTAGAGGATAGCGTTGGGGATGGGGTAAAGGTTAAGGATTGGGTTTAGTAAGGGGTTTGGAGAGTCCCCGCCATCATAGGAAACTAGACAGTTTGGTGTGGGTGTGTGTGTTTTGCTGATGTTGACTGTAAGGGTGTGGAACACTTCACTCCAGCATAATAGTCACAAAGAGGTTTCTACAGACCTGGTACTGTTCCAAAGATCAATGATTAAACTTTTCTCTCTGTTTGTCTGTATCTCTGTGTGTGTGGGGGGGTTAATCATACACACATTTACCTGAATACACACAGACTTAAAGCTTCTACAAAATGCAGAAAGTTTTTTGGTTGGAGATTAGGGGTTAGAAAAGTACAGTTACTATTGTACAGTTTGTACAGTATAAAAACCATTACACTTAAGTCAGATGTGCTTGCGTGTAGCTTTATGTTTTATGTTCTCACAATGAATGCGTGTTTTTTACACTGTGTTAAAAATAACAATGTTTTTAAGATGAGGACTAAGTGGGAAAATTATTAAAATGTATTTGTCAAATGCATGTTTTTACACTGTATATACTTTTTTACTCACCTTTGGTGGGTTTTGTGTAAGTGTGTATGTGTGTGTGTGTGTGTGTGTGTGTGTGTGCGTGTGTGTGTGTGTGTGTGTGTGTGTGAGTTTGTTATCATTACATCTTGTCTTAGATCAGATCCTTTCTAACAGTGTGTTTGTATGGTGTGTCAGATGGCTCAGATGGCTCAGACAGTGCTAAAGCTGGACTCTGAAGAAGTTAAGGGACTAAAACACGGAATCAACTTTAAAAAAAACAAAGAGGGAAAATGTTTTATCATCTACAAAAATGAAGACATAATCCGAGCCTGCAGGAACCAGTGCAAACACCAGGGAGGCTTATTTAACCAGGACATGGAGGACATGGATGGCAGGTGTGTTAATACTTAACTTTACTTAAGAAGCATTCAAAAGGAGTTATAGAGGGGCAGAGTTACACAGGGGCAGAGATGACAGCGTGCACATGTCTGAGTGTGTAATTTTTTAATGTGTTTTGTGTGATATGAACTCGAGTAAGACATAAAAGTAACTGTCGTATTAGAATGTTCAAACTGACTCCAACAGCATTACATTTACACAGACACACAATCTACATGGAAAGACAGTTTAAAGCAACACACATTCCTTCATTTTTTAAAATTGCTTTTCTTTTACTCTGTGGTTTAAGACATTCACTGCACTTACAGAAAACAGGAAATACACCAATAAGAACAGGAAAGTGCAGTCTAACGTCTGCAGCTGGCTAATAACATTTGAAAAAAACCTCTGACTTATTTACTTAGTGACCAACCCCCCCAGTCATGAAAGTCATTATATATAAGAAACTGTAGTGAGAAGTCCTTGGGTAACAGCTGGAGCATCTCTATGAAAGATTGAAAGCGTCCCCAATTACTATGGCGATGTGAAGATCATCAACCGGAGGTGGGTCACCAGAAAGGGTCAGACAAGTGCCGAGTAGAAGGAGGTCAGGCACATTAGGAGTGGTATATGTATCTCGACAGAGAGAGAAAAAGGAAGGAAGGAAGGGTGGGAGGATGGTAGAAAGAAAACAGTTAGCTATTTTCAGAGTCACAGTGTTTGAAGTTAAATGTACTTAGTGTAGAGTGTAGGCAAAGACTCCAGCAAGACTAACGATAACAGCATAAATAGAAGGAGAGCCAGAGAAGGGCACAGGTAAAGAGCTTCCTGTTATGTAAAGCAACGAGTCACTCACACCAACAACAGGCCTCAGTGACCAAAATAACAAAATGCCTGGCTAAAGAAATATGTTTTCAGGATTAAATACAGATTAAATACAGAGACTGTGTCTGATTCACAAACATTAACTGGGATGCTGTTCCACAACTTTGGGGGTTTGTATAAAAAATCTCTGTCTCCTGCTGTAGTTTTATCAAAGCCTGGTATCCTTGATCGAGACCATTTAATGCTTTAGAGGTCAGGAATAGTATTTAAAAATGAATGTGTACAATATAGGGATGATATGACATTTATTCAGGTTTTAGTAAGGACTCTGCTGCGCTCTGAACTAACTGAAGCTTATTTATACACCTAGTTAAACATTCAGACAGTACATCATTACAGTAATCCAGTCTGGATGTAATAAATCAAAAACTTACTTTTCGGTGTCATTTAATGAAAATATATTTCTTATTTTGGTGATATTTTTAAGATAAAAGGATGATGTCATCCAATGGCTAAAAATTTCTCAGTTTAATTATTTATGTTTTTTAATGTTCTATTGTAAATAAAATTTTTATTCATTTTATTTTATTTTATTCCAGGAAGAAAAAGTTGTCTAGCTACTGCTCTCACTCACTACACATGCCACACTTAAAGAGTTTATTTATGTTTATGCTGTAAAAGGTTAAGGGCAACGTAAGGTCTGTATAATGTGAAGACAGACACTCCAGAAGGACAAGTTATGACACAAGTAAAAGAGAGCTGGAATGTAGCTTGTAGAACATTATAGATTTACTTTCGCTCTAAGAATAACTTAACATATAGAAATTATTGTCGAAATATGTCAAGCCTAATTCAAAGTGTCAATATTTTGTTGAGATAGTGTTATCTGGTGTGTTATTTGGTACAGCTTTAATCCTCCTGGACATGAAATTTGCTGCAGATGTTGCTGCTGGGAACCTCTTCCACTCTTTATAATGACATTACAGAGCTGCTGGACACAAGAAGCATTGCCCTTTGCTACCTTGCTTAAGAATGCCCGACAGGTGCTCAATAGGGTTCAAGACATACTTGGCCACTTTATTAGCTTTAGCTTTCTCAGGAAGGCATCTGTCCTCATGAGTTTGGTGTCGTTATCATCTTCTGCTGCGGAATGTCACAGAAATTCCCTCATTAAACCGCAATCCCAGTACCAGTTACCTCTTAAGCAATGCTGTGATTTCGCACTTTGTTTTTTAAAGCCAGGATCTGCACCTGACTCACAACACGAGGACTCGACTCCTTTAAAACATATCACAACTTTTCCAGGTTGTATTTGCAATTACAATAAAATGTTTTTATTCATTTATTTATCTTCTATACCGGCTTATTCCCGGACTCTGGGTCATGGGGAGGGGGGGTCTGCTGGAGCCTATCCCAGCAAACATAAAGCGTGAAACAAAATACAAAAGTGAATTTTTAAAAGAAAGAGAGAAGTGGACTTGGTGCAACTCTCTGGTGCTAAGATTTTAAATTGTGTCATTTAAGAGGAAGAGGGGTCCTGATTTGGAGGTTGTCAGAGAAGTAATGGCAGCCGTGGCAGAAGTGAAATTTAAAGTAAACTTCTAAAGGAAAGTCGTATATGAAGCTAGATCTTCTCAGAAGCATTAATAATAATCATATTTACAGTGATGTGAGATAATTTCTCCAGAGCCATTGTACTATAGGGGGTCGTGGCATCAACATTATCTGTAGAGTGGATTTGACAATAAACAAACTGTAGCGTCAGTAAATGTGGCAGCAGAGCTTCTCAAAGCTCTTCATTGCAATGAGTGAGAATGTGACCAGATAGAAGGCAGGAGACTGTCAATTATTTCAGCAGGAGGTGAAGATACTGGTCTTCAGTCATGTAGGAATATGAAAGTTGCTCAGGGAAGCTACGATGATGTCAGTAATAATGATGATGTCAGGGAAGACCTCTGCCAGCTGTTCTGCAGAACCAATTATTGGTTATTCTGCACCTCAAACTGAAGCAGGCATCAATATTAAATTTGTAGTTGTGGATGTCAAGTCTGATGTTAGTGTTGAAGCAGAGAGACAACATACCAAACATACCAATTCACAATCGGGTGAAAGGAAAGTCACTGTGGGATTTACTACAGAACTGAAATTACTGAAAATGTCCACAGTGTAACCCAGCACCAGAAACAAGCGATCCAAATTTAGAAATAAATCCTGTTATCATTCACTGTCTGCTGTGCAAAAAGCCACTGGATATATTGTCGCAACATTTGACTATAGTCTGCATAAAGCACAGCACCCCAGAGGAGAGGCTGGCTGAATTGCATGGAGCAAAAGAGTTCGTTGACCCACCAAAGCAAAAACTGGGAATACAATAGGAAACGAAAAAGTGTGTTATTCCACAACTGCTTAAAGCAGAACACACAGATACATCTACAGGATGTGGAGTCATGACCGCAAAACCAACACCCAGAATAACCACACGCGACAACGAGAAATAAAATAAATACATTAAATTAAATACAAAACACACAATCACACCTAGATGAATACCACAAGTAAACACTGACACACACCACACACACACGCACACCTGTTTCTCAGGTGTGATTTTATGGTTTCATGTCCTGGATCTGGACCAGATCAAGATTCAAAAGAGGTTTCAACCCTTGAACCCTGGGTCAGATGTAAAACAGACTCTTGTTTACACACTTTAAAGATGTGTAAAAACTCTTTCACCTGGAACACATCCCTCTGCTAATTGCTTTAGTTTGTTCATGATAAACAGCTGATTACGGGAGTGTCGCACAGGGATCTACACACTCAAATCTCCCCAAAGATCTACACACTCAAGTTTACCCTCAAATCTACACACTCAAATCTAGACACAGATCTACACACATATGCACACACTGTAAACATTTGATGGATAATTGTGGTCATCTTCCTGTATAAATTTCTAAAATATTCAAGATGGATTAATATACCATGGATTAATATAACATCATATATGTTTTCAGGACGGTTCGCTGTTCTAAACACTTTTGGAAGTTGAACGTGGCTACAATGGAATATGTCAATCCTCCAGACAGTTTCACACAGGACGAACTCGGTAAGGAAGTTTTACCACATAATTTTCCCCCATTTCTGCCATGAAGCCAACACAATTCTGCCCAAACCAGTCCAGTCTGAAGCTGCTCTTGCTCTAAAGTCAGCAAAGTCCTGCTTGAATCGTGCCTCAAACCCCAGCACAAATATGTCCCAATTCTGCATGAAGTCACCTTAAAGCCTTTTAATCTTTTTTTGTGTTGTTACAAATCTTCTATTTTAACTTGTTGTGTGTGTATGAAGAGGTGGTACTGTGTGGAAATGGGGGATTGGAGTTTGTGGAGTTGGACCCTCCTGATCCCTGGACAGTTGATCCCAGAACTGCTGAGGAACTACAGCCTGGAGAGGTTATGGTAACACACACAAACACACAGCTTCTTAAATTAGTTAAAAAGTTACAGGAGGCACTCCAGTTTTATCCACTGAGAACATAATTGTGTGGTGTATGTTTGTGGCCCCTCAGCTGACATATATCACTCATGCATGTGTGGAGGTGAAGGCGGGTTCAAAGCGGATGATGTTTGATCCATGGCTGGTTGGTCCAGCATTTGCTCGCGGTTGGTGGCTTTTACATGAACCTCCATCTTATGCACTAGAGAGACTTTACACCGCCGATCTGATCTACATTAGTCACATGCACTCAGATCATCTTAGGTAACAGCACTAACTGTTAGCATGACTTAATATGAGCTACATCAGTTTGCTAACAATGTGTGTAATTACAATGTGTGTTATTGTTTTTATGATGTGTTTGTTTTTAAAGCTATCCCACGCTGAAGTTACTTTCAGAGAAACGAGCAGATTTGCCGATATTTGTGGGAAATACAGAGCGTCCTGTTTTCTGGTGAGTTCCAGCATCTGGTCTTTTGTTTAAAAAAGTGAGTGTGTGGTATGTGTATGTAAAGTGTGTGATGTTTGTATGTTCACTCTATGTTTCAGGTATTTGAAAAAAAGTGGCGTGAATTTGACAAACATCAACGTTGTTCCATTTGGAATCTGGCAGAATGTAAGTGTCGTCATTTAACCTGTGTCACCTGATGTGTCCTATGTGTGTTGAGGGGGATGTGGTGTTGAACAGGTAAATAACGTGTTTCCTTTGTGTTTTCAGGTGGATGAACATCTGCGGTTTATGATCCTGATGGATGGCATTCATCCAGAAATGGACACCTGTATTATTGTGGAATATAAAGGTAAATTTTCTGGAGAGTATCAATGACATCAGACCTACAGTATTACATAAACATAGACACACATGTTCCGCCTTTTTAGGTCACATGATCTTGAACACGGTAGACTGCACACGCCCCAATAATGGCCGCCTCCCACACGGAGTGGATGTGATGCTAAGCGACTTCGCTGGAGGAGCTTCAGGATTTCCTATGACCTTCAGTGGAGGAAAATACACTGGTGAGCCGTACCTCTGTCTTTCTCTGTCTGTGTATCTATTCCTGGTCTGTCTGTTTTTGTTGTCTATATGTCTCTTTATTCTTATTTGTTTCTAGTAAATTCAGATCCGTCTGTCTCTCATGGTCTCTGTGTTAACCTTAAATGAAGATATTTTTTTATTATCCTGTGTGTGTTTGTTTGTACTCCCAGTACCACCATGTGTTTAATTGTATAAAAAAGCTAAATGTAAATTGCTCTGGATAGGGGCTTCTGCTAAATAATTTAGATGTGCACGTAAATCTGTGTGTGTGTGTGTCACAGAAAGCTGGAAGGCAAGTTTCATCAAAACTGAGAGGAGAAAGCTGTTAAATTATAAAGCTCAGCTGGTGAAGACTTTGAGACCGAAAGTCTACAGTCCCATCGCTGGTTACTTCACTGAGGCTCATCCATCAGACAGGTCAAATAAATAGACGGATGGATAAATTACTAAATAAATGAATAAATAATAATAAGGCAACACAGTGGCATAGTGGTTAGCATGGTTTTCTTCCGTTAATCCGATTTCCTCCTACAGTCCAAAAATATGGACATTAAGTTGGTTGGTGATTTTAAATGCCAATAGGCATGATTGTGTGTGGTTGTTCGTCTATGTGTGGCTCAACGATGGACTGACGACCTATCCAGGGTGTACCTCTGCCTCTCGCCCTATGTGGGATAGGCTACAGTAGACCCTGTGACCCTGAGAAGATGACTGAATGAATAAATAATTATTACAATAATAATAATAATAATAATAAATAAATAATGGCTCAGTGGTTAAGGTGTTGGACCTCTCAGCACTACCAAACTCAGGCCCACTGAGCAAGGCATTTAAACTGCAACTGTTCAGTTAGGTAATAAAAAAAAATTATTAAATACTACTACTAATAATAATAATCATCATCCAGATTTTATAGGGCGGCGCGGTGGCGCAGTGGTTAGCACCGTCGCCTCACAACAAGAAGG
>JAOTQW010059521.1:0-14696 GCA_026260075.1 Sisor rabdophorus
TATAAACATATTAGACTTGGGACATTTACATGCCTGTAGTATCTGCACAATATCATGTATTGTGAATTAGTGCAACACTTAAAATCAGATTTGTGACTGTTACAATGTAAAATTGGCTTTGCCACTGGTAAAGTTGTGGGTTTTGCATCTTTATATAAAGCAGAATTGTTTGTTAATCACAATACATGCCATGATTGCCTTGATTTAAATGCTAAGTAATGCAAATTAATAGTAACACTCTCATTGCTAACTCTAATGCTAATAACCCTGACTGTTTCCATCCAGCAAAATGACCTCCCATATACTGGATTTAATTTGTAGTACACGTTTGTTATTGATCATCTTGAAAAATTAGATGCTATATTATTGTGACCATAAATTGACCTATGAATTTTTAACCTCTTCATTTCTAGAAGCATGGCATGTGTCATAACTTGTAAGAACATCGATTCTTAATTGCTTCATAGATCTGATGCCATAAACTACGTGTCTTTTGTGGACTGTTAAAACTTTGTATCTTTGATTCTTAAGATTGAGCACCACAAATTTAATTAATTTAAATAATTTTGATATTAAATATAGTATAATCTCATCCTTAATTCTACTAGGGAGACATACTATTCACATATATTTAAATATGTCTATAGCACAAGAAATGATCATCTGCATGCTCTAATGATTCTGTGGCCAATGAGGTTTTAGTAAAAGAGTACATAAATCTTGTGCCCCTTCATTACTGAAATCAGTAATACCTTATCCCCATTACACCATTCTTAAAAAGGCTGTTTATAACGTTGATGATTTGTCCAATTACAGGTTTTCTGCCCATTTACTAAGGTTATTGAATGAGTTGTTGCTGGCTAGTTATAGCAATACCTTTACATAAGCAATATGTTTAAAGCTGAATTCAGATCAGGTCATAGCACTGAGACTGCTCTTTTCCAGTTTACACATGATCTAGTTTTTTACACCTCTTGGACATTACGGCTGCTTCAGACACATTATCTTATGCTGCCTTTCTTAAGAGTGCTTACATGGTAAGGCATGTCCTGTATTGCACTTAAATGGTTTAAACCGTATCTTACAAATGGCTTTCAATTTGTTCACCTCAGAAAATGTCAACCTAAGGCAACATTAGTTTAGCAGGGTGTCCTGCAGGGGTCTGTGCTTGCACCTACCTTGTTTAGCTTTTGTATGTTGACTTTCGGTTAGATCATTTAGGATAGGATTTCTTTTTAAAACAATATCCCATCATGCACCATAAACTTAATCTTAAATTGACAATGCTTACTTGGGTAAGATGAAAATCCTAGATGCACACAATGTCTCTTTGTCTGTGGCCTTACATAAATTAAATACTTCTAAGTTGATTGCTGATATTGACTTTGCTACCCTGTCCGTTGAAGTACACATTATTTTTAAAATGCACGTCACAAAAGCTGACCAATTGAGTTCTAAGCATTATAGTATGTCTTTAGTTTTGGCATTATTAAATAAAAAAAACAGTTAACGCCCAGCTGACTTGCTTCAATTAAACTGAACTAAAAGCTTTAACACACCCATAGTTTGTTAGGTCATCAGTCTTTTATAGTATATAGTGGCTATGACACTAATATAGCTAGAAAGAAGTATCAGTCTATGAAGCTGTCATTAAAGTCTAAACACATGGCAACAAAAAATAAGTACACCCCTAAGAAAAAGGAAATGTTTAAACTGGGTTCAAAATGTCAATATTTTGTATGCCCATTATTATTTTCCACCACTGTGTTAATCCTCTTGGACCTGGAGTTTGCCAGAGTTTAACAGGTTGCCAGTGCAGGAAGCCCCAGACTTCCAACAACTTTAACTATAGGCAAGACACACTTGTCTTTTTACGGTCGGAGCACTGACAGACTGACACCCTCTTACCCTTTCAATAACTGCAGCAATGCTGGCAGTACTTATACTATTCAGTACACGTACATTTTCCAAAGGCAACATCTGGATGACGCAGAGGTGCACTCAACTTCTTTTGTTGACCATGCGAGGCCTGTTCTGAGTAGAACCTCTCCTGTTCTACTCTACATCACTGTATGGTCTTGGCCACCGTGCTGCAGCTCAGTTTCAGGATCTTGACAAACTTTTTGTAGTCTATGCCATCTTTATATAGAGTAACAATTCATTTTTTTTTTAGATCCTCCGAGTTCTTGCCATGATGTGCCATGTTGAATTTCCAGTCACACCGAAGACCTTGTGATACTAACAAGTTTCATGGCAAATGAAAAAATTAATATTTACAAGAAACTTGCTTCTATGGCATACCTTATGTCCTACCATACCCTCACGAAAACAGTTTTAATGGAAGAAAATATGGTATTTGTGGAACTGCAGGCTAATTACTCCAACATTTTCTGCTTGTGCTTCCAAGAAGTTTTAGTTGGCGCTGCACTGCTCCTAGTGAACATAATTTAATTTAGAATTGTGGACTGCATCACTTTGGGAAAAACTGATGTTGCAATATCTTATGCAATATATCTTGTAATATAAAAAAAACAAACAGATAAATTACTCAAACAATGTGTAAATTATAAATTTCACTCTATTATTAATGATATTGCTGTCAAAAATACAATTTATTTTGCTGCCCTAATCTAGAACCTATATGGTACAAGCTTTCAGTCTGCAAATAGAGTAGAAATAGAGTAGAAATAGGTAATTTCCCACTAGGTTCACATATTTCATTTTTTTTTATTGTAGGACCAATTTTTTCTGGGAGGAACTTACAATTGCAGATATTTTCCCTTTTAAACTATAGATTAATAGAGTTTTAAATGGCACTTTTGTGTGCTCACGTTATAAAAATTGTGAATGCTCAGGTTTTTTTTAATTTGTTTTTTCATTGGTTATTCAAGGTTTCATTCATACAGCCAGCTAGTAAGTGATATGCCTGAGCAGACCATGCTACAGTGGTTCCAACTATAAACCCATGGAGAGCTTGTTTCAGAGAACCATCTTTATATTTACAGACATTTTACATTTTTACCCAGTGAAGCTTTTAAACCTCACCAAACGCACCTAAATCCTGTCTTCAGAAAATTAAATGTAGCCAGAGGATACCATAAAATTTACAGAACCTTAGGCCAAATTTAAAGCTAAGGTAAATGGAATGGAATCTTCTGTCCTGTGGGTAATATTTAATAAAATACCATTTAGTAGTGCAGCTTGGTATAAGGATTCTTTTTAGACTATAAATGTCTTAAGGGTTGCCCGATTCTGAATTTAGCAATGACTTTAAATTTAAACTTTATCAGTTCGTGTGTTGTGGAAAAATGAGCTCTCAGTAATTATAATTTGCAACTTCTTAAATTGATTTCAATGGCATGAGTGAAGCACTTGATTTTGCAGCATCAGAGGTTTATGTAACCGTTAAAGTGAGTTTAGCTGTCATAACACCTCTCTTCCAGAGATCTCTCTGTTTCTGTTTTTCTCTATGTGGACTCTTCGTTCTCTCAAGTGTCAGTTTCCTTCATGTGCACACTTTTTTGACCTTTCTGTGTTCTGCCTCAGTTTTCTTTATTTCCTGAGGGTGGGCTAAAACAGGCTGTTTAACCCCACTATGTCTGCCACAGCAAATTATGATTCCAACATGAATACACAAAGACTTTGACGCCCAGGCACCTGACATCTCACTCTCACTCTCATTCTCGCTCTCACACTCGCACTTTGTCCCGGCTGTCTTTCAGCATCTTACTGTTGTTCACCTACTCTTGTCTTTTCATATTTAAAACACCCCATGTAACAGTAAACCATGTTGGCTCAGTGGTTATGGTGTTGAACTGATAGTTGAACTGAAGTAAAGGGCCCACAAATTTGCTAGAGTTACAGCAGTTCACATGGAGGAACAAGAAATGAAATGTAAAAAAGCTTGTCCAAAGCCAACTTATGCTTATAAATTCTGATAAGATTTTATTAATCCTAAATTGTAGATAAACTTTAGATGCATAGAATAGAATAGGGATTCTAATAGGAGCTGAAATTAATATTTTTGAATAAGGCTAGTTTTAAAGGGGAAATAAATATGAAAGGGGAAATTAAAGATTTACTTTTGTCCTATTTTAGAGTGTGTATCATTATTGTGCGATAATATTCCGACCAAAAACCCCAAAACATTGCAATATATGTCACACAAAAAAGAAGAAATCAGGAATTTTAACCTGTGAGGAGCTGTGAAATAAAATAGAGATTTGATATCGAATATAAATCTAATATAGTTTTTATGACCTGAGCCATGGTGTACTGGTCCTGTCATATAAATTAAGGTAAAATGCCTAAAAACTTTTTTTTTTTATATTTGAACTCTTACTATTTACTTTTCTGGTATTGTTCTGACATGTGACATGTGACAAGTGTAAATGACTCGTTTTATTGCTTCTCGAGCATTGTATGTAATCTTCACAATTTGTCTTGAGGAGGCGGCTGCGATTCTGTGTGTGCGGCCTTTATTGAAAAGCAGCTAAATGCGACCCACACTAAAGGCCACTTATCAGATTAGAGCTTGAGTGACTCACTTGAGCTTGAGCAGCCAAGCCAACCAGCCAAATAGTCTCTGGAGCTGTGTGTGTGTGTGTGTGTGTATGTTGGTGTGTAGTGAACTAAATAAGAAAGAAATGGACCTGTATTCGCCTGGCATACAAACTTAAGTTTGGTTCCAAACTTGAATGTATCTCCTTTCTGTGATGTGCATTCATTTTCAATATGTTCGAATATATTTACAGCATTTAGCAGACATACTTATTTAGCGTGACTTGCATCTCTTTTATACAACTAAGGTGTTAAGGCTGTTGATCAGGGGCCCAGCAGTGGCAATTTGGTGGTGCTGAAAATCAAACCCCAGACCTCTTACACATTCATTTATAGCTCTACTAATTAAAGTATATGGCTTTCGTGGTTGGTGAAAAGAAAGCATGACTTGATGTTTAGTATGGTATTTTGTTCCTACCGCTATCCTGTTTGCATGACACTATGTACATGCTTTAGAGGTTTTCTCTGGTTTCCTCCTCTATGCCAAAAATGACATTGTAGCTTAATTGGCATTTCAGCATTTTCCAGAATCTCTGCAGTCTCCATGGTGTCCATTGCTTGTGCTTTACATCCTAGGTTGGATAAGTTAAACAGATCAGTTTTGAATAGATATGAGGTAGATTTTTAAGCATATAGCCGGGCAAGAAGGAAGGGAAGGAAAACCCATCTCAAAATGGGTCTATCATGATTAAATAATAAACGTTATATAAAATATAATATTGAATATATTTTTGTTGGAAGTCTTTAATATGTAAGTATTTTTATATAAATTCTATTTAATAAAATTCCTACCCTGAACAAATTACCATCTGAAAGAGCGGGAATGCTTTCAATATGCATTCGCCTTTTAGATTTCTCATTCTTCTCTATATTCAATCTCCAAGTAGCTTCCTATTTAAAAAAAAACAACGTTGTAATAAATAAACGTATAAGAAGTTAAACCAGATGTGAGGCAAGGTTAATTGTTGAACCTTTACAAGGCGAGTTATACTGAAAATGAAGGGTAGGCAGCGAATGTGTGTCTATGGGTCACAGACTCACAGCAGAGTAGTTGCCATTATATAAAAATATATTTTCTTTAACAGATGATTTTTTTTAAAGGTCAAACGCTCCCTGAGCTGGTGCATTATTTCAGGACGACCCTTTTTTCCCCCCTTCACGTCTCTCGCTTTTTCTGTTTCAGCTCTGTCCAAGCATCGTAGACTGAGAGAGAGAGAGAGAGAGAGGGGTGGGTGCTTGTGTAGGGCTTCTCGATAGGGGGGGGATTTGAACACTAAGTAAATATCAATCTATGCCTCATTATTCAAAATAATGCCTCATTATTTTCTCTAGCTGTGACGTTTTATTTAGCTTGTTTATTTGTGGCCTCTTACCTTTTCCTGCCTCGTTTTCTTACACAAGGCTTTTTTTTAACCACAAGGGGGTAAAAAATTGGAGAAGGGTTGTTTTAGAAAAAGGGGTAAAAACAAGGCGAAGGAACAAGCCTCCAGGTAAATAAATGTTCTTCTGAAACATACAGCCAAATATAGATTCTTTATTCCCAGCGGATGAAAAGAAGTGGGAAAGTTAAAGGTTTATACATATTTTAGTTTAATATACTGCATCCAGACGTGTCCTATTTGTTAATATTTTGCAGACCTAAATAATGACGATGTTTATTTTACACTTGCCGAAGGGAAGGAGAAAGAGAACTAAGATAAAAACAGAAAGGGTAAAAGCTAGTGCAACTGCTGCAGTGGAAATGAATATGGGAAATAAATAACATTTATATATGCTAGCATAACCTTGGCAGCCAGTCATATCATTCTCTCATCGATGTTAGCTCACTTATCACCGATTAGCCCATGGTCTCAAGTCAGTTTCTGATGACAGTCAGATGTAGTTGTGTTACTTTGACGGTTGTAGCTAGCATGCTTTCACTTTCTTAGAATGAGGAAAAATTCAGCAGCATCTTTCACTTTCAAAAATGCTGCCAATTTGGTGTTATCATTTCTTCCCTGATGTGTCATTTGTCTCATTTGTCTTAACTCCTGACTTGTACATGTCTCAATTTTATACATATATTTATTTGAGAACTTTCTTGAACCCTTTGTTGAACTATGTTAGTTTTTACCTAAGCAGATTTTTTGTTTAGTTTATAACTTTTGAAAGCTTTTTGTCCTTTTAAATGCATTAAAGCAGTTGTTAACACACCTCAGCAGACTCAGCTTGAACCCTCATCATATCTTCTTCCTTTAACGTATTGTCCTCTTGGATGCATAAACATAAAAGTAAACATTCATCACCTCAGCACACTTGCTTTTTTCTGAATCTCAAAATACTTCTACACATTTATATTATAACAGTTAAAGCCCCTTTATTACTTTTTTGGAACTTTCTGAAGTAACTTTTCCTTTTCCTTGGTTGTATATTTACGTAATTAGAAGAGGCTCAATTTTGATAATGTCACGAGGAAATTTTAATCTCTTCTCACACGTCACCGTGTTTTATATTGATGCATTTCTCGACCTGCAGGGTTAGTAGCACTCGCTGTTATTCAGAGTTTGGCATTTGAGAGACACCAGCTGATTACCACTATTTGTATGATTGAGTACGGTTTGTTTACCATTTTGAGGTCCAAAAGCATCATGGGAAAGGCAAGGTTATCTACACTAGCTTTATCAATGTCAGAGAGAAGCCAGGAGGTATTTTTACATTAATTACAGTTGCCGACCTTTAGAGTGAACCTTTAGTCACGCTTCAGTGTGAGAACTTTTATTAATGTTTTTTTGGCATCATATTAAAATGAGACACCTGAGCCTAGACACATAGAAAATAACACTAGGGATGGATGGACAAAGTGATCGAATAAGACAGGATAACAAAAGCAAGGAAGAGAAGTGACATGATACGGAACAAGAGTCGGAATGACTTATTTCTGAATAATTTATAGCTCTGCATAAAGAGGTATATGATACCAGGAAAAAGATTCAGTATCATGTCATATCGCGTGTCTAAGTTAATTCCAGTTTAACTGTATTTAAGGATTTGCTCAGTGTTAATGATTTTTTTTAAGGAATTTTTTTTTCTTCTTCTTTTTTTTAAGTCATAGGTGAAACATGCATGTTACAGCAATTTTCCCCTTACACTTAAACTTGTACACACAGACTAGCACATTACATGCCATAACCTGCTTATGAAAAATATGAAATGGAAAAATATGTTCACAATTAGCACTGATTGGAAATGTCTGTCTACAAAACAAAGGGTTTTTTTTTCATTTTTTTTAAATATTTTTGATTTGGCACATAATTTGTCCTACGTTTCTAGGGTTCTTCTATTGTTTCCAATATGTATTCGACAAGTGGTCCAATATTCATGGTCCAGTGTTTCCAGGTATCTTTTCTAGCACATAATAAACACACTATAATATTTCACAGAATTACATGACACAAAATGAAAACAATGCATTGGATCCAGTATTCCCAGAGTTATAGGTTTTCTTAGTTGCAGGAAAATGCAGATATTAGGTTTCTAAGAGTCTTTTGATCCTCGTTCCCATTTGGTAACATTTACAACCGAATTGGAAGTGTACTGCATTTTACAGGCTACTGTAAAATATTTTCTGGTTTTTAATATGGTCATTTTTCTATAGTTCATCATGTAGTAAAATTATAAAAAGTATTAACAAATAAATAGTTGTTGGAGCATAGAATGAAAGCTTAGAATGTGGAACCTAGTTTATTTACCCAATTTATACTTTTTGAATAAAGGTACTCTATTCAGTCCCTCCGGTCAGAGTTAATTAAGCCTGAGCAAAAGTTGCTGAATTTGCCTTTAAAGGCTGCAGTGCTACAAACTGTATTATGGTAAGCCAATTAGATGAAGTAAAGCTCACATGCAGTGTGTTAGCACAAATCTGTTAATGTTTTAGCAGTTGCGAAATCCCTGAACAACCTGCTTTCAAATGAGCTTGTGACACCATCTCATAATGGTCTTTAGGAGGAGAAAGCCCAGGCTTGGAAATGCTGATCTTGATTAATGAGCTCCGGGCTTAAAGGCGACTCTTAACAGTCTGCCGGTGTATTAAAATTAAGCTAGTTTTGCTCTTTGAACGAAACAGCTAAAATGAATGAGGGTCTACTTTTTTTTAAGACCCAAATTCAGCGGTTTTTATATTGTAGAGTACAGGCAATGGTCACTGTATTAGAAATATTTTGGGTGCTTTTGCTATTTTCTTAAAATTTAGTAAAACTTGAACAATTACAGCTCCATCCATTTGTCTGTTTGTTTGACATTCTTGTTAACACAATGAACTGCAAATAAACAGCTTATAGTCTACAGTTGGTTCCAAGAGTTTCAAGGTCAAATGTTTAAAATATTCTTTAAGCTTTCCTCCTGTTATAAGTTTGTCCTTGTTGTAGACAAGACAATGACTTTTTAATATAGCTGTACTTAAGTTGCACACAAGTCAATAAAAGGTGCTTTGCTGGATTTTGAAAATCTATCTAAATTTGGGCATAGGGCAACAGTGGATTGTCTTTGGAATGTTGCTCGGAGGTTCGAGAGTTTAAACCAATCTGCCACTGTTTATCCTCCTCTGGTGGCACCGTATCATGGCTGACCAAATATACAAAGTAAAGATTGCACTGTGATGTAATGTAAATATCAATATCAGTGTATGTAAATATGTAAAGGATTATATTATGTAAAGGATTATATTAATAATGATTATTAATAACCTTTTATAGTGCATTATTATGTAAAAGTCAGGACAAAGGCATGGTTTGTTAGTGGTTTGTGCCTAAGGAAATTCTTGAAGCCCTGCTAAGTTGGATAAAAAATTGAATATAAATTCAGGCAGCAGTTAAGATGTTGCATTACCTTTTAGAGAAATGAGTCGTCGCCTTCATAGTTAAATATTTAAGATTCTTTTACATGGCACCCCACCTGGACATCCTTTTATTTATACTATCCTGCTTTTACCTTTTCTCCAGTTCCTCATGTTGTACTCGTACTCTATTTTTCCATGTGCTACATTGTTGCATTTACCTTCAGGACTCTCATCCCCACATCAATTTTCATTAAATAGTAATTTTCTTCAGTCCATATATTAATTCATGTGCTGTAAAACAGATGTGTGATTCTGTGTTTTTTAACTTCTGAAAGGCATCTCCAGTAGCTGCTCTTTGTAACATTTGAAGGTTAAGCTACAGCTCAAAATGGGTAAACCAAAGTTAATTTCATCAGTACTGTTGTTTTTTCACTCTATCACAGTATATACTTTTTGAAAATTACTTTTTATCTGTCCCCAGTGAGTGGATCCCATTGTTTTTCTCAAAGTAACTGAAAAAATAGTTTGTGTGTGTGTAGTAGTAGTAGTAGTAATAGTAGTAGTAGTAAAAGCTACTTCTTTGCAATCCCTATTAGTGCTGCATATGTGTTTGTGTCTTTGTCTTTCGAGCCTACCCTGCTGTGCCCGTCTGTCAGATTTTGACCCTGACCTTCTTCTTTACCCCTGCACTAATATTTGATTCTACACAGTCAACAAACCCCAACCTTTGCACTTGATTTTTTCCTATTCAAAAATAATGTAAAAATTAATGAACAACTTGAATTGCAGGCCTGGAGAGCTTACAGTGCCGTTTCCACAGTTTGGAAAGGCAGTAAGTCTTCAGTCGCTGTGGCTGACTTGAGGTGGTGATTCGTACTGGCTACAGTAAGAGTGATGTACTGTACTGTCAGTGTGATATTATGAAGTAGAGGCTGGAGCTAAATTCTTGTAAGCCTAAAATTCTAAATTCTCTCATAGTCTTAGTCTCATTAGTGGACTCGCATTTTTAAATTTTAGGATAATTACCTATTGGAACAATGTACTAACATCCAGCTGCTTTGCTGGGCAGGGAGGCGCGGTGGCTTAGCATTTAGCACTTGCGGCTCAGAGCAAGTTTTTGAACTGTGGGAGAAAATTGGGAGTTCCTGGTGTAAACCCATGCAAGTGCGGGGTTTGCACAGAAAGACCCCTTGTCTGTGAATCTGTGCCAAACACACCAGCACCTCGCCGCCCTATGTTTAAATATAAACGAAAAATACATTTCAAATTGCTGGAATAGTAAATGTTGGGTAATATTTTTAGTTGATAAGTGGTAAGCTTGTTACATTTTTGCATTTCTTTAAAATAAAGAAGTGGCATTCTATTGACCATAATAATAATTGTTCCATTTCGCAAAAAACAAAAAAATGGCTATGATTTAAAATAAAATAAATAAATTGAAGAGCTGTCAATGTCAAATCATACAGGATAGATGCAGGGCTAATTTTTTCCTACAGCCATTTCGTTAGACAGCCTAAAGAAAGACCTTTAAGGGTTGAATGTGACTACGGTGACAAGACTACGGTAGGCCTAGTATGAGAGAATTACAATGAAATTAGCGGCATAATCGGGCGTCCGACAAATTGCTGACAAAAAAGAAGGGGGAAAAAATTCTCATTTCGCAAATGAAAGATGGAGACAGGTAATAAGTGAAAAGTACATGGGAGAAGGAGGAAGATAGAGATAATGACCCTTTATTTACCATTTACATTGCTTTTTCACCCAAAAACACCCTTATTATTCTATCCAGCTATTGATTTAATGCAATCATCACACTTTGCCTCACAGGGGCTAGCCCGTTTTTTTTCTCTCTCATATTTTTCCTATTTACTGGAAAAAGATAATTACTTAATAACTTTAAGTTACTTTATTCATTTAATTATAAATTGTAAACACGAGAGAATATTTCTTAGTAGATATAAAACAATAATTTAGCTACTTTGACAGCTCCTTATTCTTCATTTCTTCTGCTTTGTGACAAATGAAAATCTCTAAATGATTTTATGCATTTTGACTATAATAAAGTATAACTGTAGAAAAACAGGTGTTCCTATTGTGTCTTGCCAGGGCTTTTTGTAACCTATGTTACAATTACATAACAATACTGAGCTGTGCTTTCAGAAATTTGTTGTTGGCAACAAGAAAGACTCATTTGTGCATTTCTTTTTTTTTTCTTTTAGTTTTTTGTGCATTTGTCATGCTAATTCTCTTGTCCCTCCAGCCTACCGGAGTCTGTTATTTCATAAGAATGAATGACAAAAAAAAAAAAAAAAAAAAAAATGAAAATCCACCCACCAAGCACATAAAACAAGAAATCAATATCTCGCAGAAGACCGGTTCATCCTCTTGCCACTTGGGATGAAACCGTGCAAATGGATGAGAAAAAGAGCGAAAAAAAAAGCAAGACAGGATGAGAGATGAAGCAGGATAGTGTGCAGGTCTCGGTCTTGTGTTTACTCTAATCAGGTGCCGACCTCTTTCCTTCCTTTCTCTGTTTATTCTGTAAACACATCCAACACTATGTATAATTCACACATCAGCACTACCACGCTTTTGGTGGTTCACACTGTTGCTCTAATCAGCCTTTTTCATTTTGTTTTGCCAAGTTCTGAGAGCACTCAGTGGGCGAGTGTGTGCATCACAGTCTCGCCTTTTTATCTGAGATTCGATGAGGCATGTCCTCTTTACAACTGATATACTGAGTGTCTGTCTGTCTGTCTGTCTCTCTCTCTCTCTTATCTATTCTCTTGCTAAAGGGGATTTGCTGTGCTCGATCACCCATTAAGATTTAGCCTCCCGATTCGGGCTCTTGCCATAAAAATGTTAAGCTTAAGAACATCTCCATCCAGTTACCAAAACTCTTGTGTAAACCGAGGCATCTTTAAGACTCTCTCCAAAGTTCCCGTACGTCTGTGTTGAGAATATTTCGTGCTGTATCTGGTGTCACTGTTGCACAAGGGAATAGTCCACATCTCATTTAAAACATGTTTGCTGGCAGTTTGTTATTGTAGGTCTTCCCCACAAAGTGGTGCCAATGCTTGTTGGTCAAGCTGTAACCTTAAAACAGGGCTGTGCACTATCCCTCTTAAAAAGTGTTCTTTTATTGCTCTCTTAAAAATCCACTGCTTTTTTAAAAGCAAAATCCTAAGTTAGTTATTTTACCTGATCACATCCAATATAAATCAAAATTGTTTTAACAAATAAGCTTTACAACAATTGGTAGACAAAATATTGTACCAAAAAGAGAGGTTTTTCTGTGATTAAGGAAAAGGTAAATATCATTAGTCAAAGTGTTGTCTCTTACTTCCATTAAGAGAATAACGTACAAAGGTATCCTAGCAACAGTTTGAGGTATGCTCTGTGTTTGTGTTTTAGCCAAAGTTAAGTAAACGATGAAATGGCTTTAGGAAAATCAACCTAAGGTGGATGCTCCAAGCCTGTAATATTCCTGAAATTAAAAAAAATTAACAATAAAACATGGTGCTATTGTGTTAAAGATATAGCACTTTGGGAGTGGTGGCTAAAATGGTTAATGTGCTAATTTTTTGACTGGACCTCTAAGAGGACCTTGGTTCAAGCCCCAAAGCGGTCAGTCTGGTACTGTTGGAACCCTGAAACCTTCCTGCTCCAAAATTGTTGTCAGAGCTCACCCTGTACTCTGCGCTCAACTTTCTTAAATGGTTTCCTCTCTTTCTGTATTAACTGGTGTAGCTCACTGATGTATGACTGTTCTGTTAAAATTGGATGCTAGTTTTTGGCTATGAACATGAATAAATTCCAACCTCATTTGTCACATACATTATGCATAATATTAAAATGTTATTCTTCACATATCCCACTTTGGAAGGTTGGGTCAGAGCACAGGCTCAGCTCTGATACAGTGCCCCTAGAGCAAAGAGGTATAAGGGTATTGCTCAAGGACTCAACAATAGCAGACTTGGCAGGGGTGGGGCTTGAACCCTTTCTAGTCTTCCTCCCAATCAATTAGCATCTTAATGTGCCCCATACTAATAGAAAATTCTTTTAAAGCAGTTTTCTAGCTTGTTGATGAAGCGGAATGCTAGCTCTTATGAACCTGTATGTGTGTTACAAAGCAGGAAGCTAGCTGTGCGGAAATCATCCATTTGTTGACTGTAGGTAATGTATGATCAGCATTTCCTATCGAACCGCAATTCTGGCTCTTCTGCTTTACATTGCGGAATAAAACATTTGAGAGACATTTATGAGCATTAGCTGTAAAATTTATTTTCATTCCTGCGCCCTGTTTTTGCCATCTCTGCCTCGTTTTTAAAGACAAATGACTGCCTGGGTTTTTATGGAATACTGAAATATATAACTAGAATAATATCTTGCCATCATCCAGTTGACACTCTTATTCAGCCGTCTGGCATTTTAATTCCTTTGCGATAGTAGACTTTTTTTTAGTGCTTCAGTGCTTTTATCACATTAGTATAGGGCATGTGTTAGATGTGCACAATCTTCAGTAATGCGCCTTATTTCTACACTCTTGTCTAAAATCCCCTCTCTTCATATATTATAATAACCTTATTATTATTATAGTTCCTATGCAAGACTGTCCCATAGTGTGTTATTTCTCCAGCAGCACAGCTATGTGCCACATTAACCAGAGGTAAGGTTATCTGGGTGCAAGACCACTAATTGCCTCTGGGACTTTACACATCATTGCTTCTTCTTTTCTAGAACAAATGCCTCGGGACTTGTCAGTCTTGTAATAATAATAATAATAAATTTATCTTCATACCACAGCTTTAGAAATAAATTCTCAAAGCAATTTACATATGAAAAGATAGTGTTTCTGCAGAAGATACAGAAACTTTACATGGACTTGGCATGATTTATAAAAATCTAAATGGTAAGTAGGTGATGCATCAGGTAACGTACTCTTTATTTCTATATCAATAGTTAATAATAACCTGTCGTCAAAACATAATCTAATTATCATCATAAAATAAAAGCGCTCCAGTGTCACTAAGCCTACAGTAAGTAAGTGGGTCTTTGTGTTTTTGCTTTAGAGCTTCAGGTGATGGTGTGTAATGTGTTTAGAGGAAATGAAGATGTAGGTTTTTGTTCATATCAAACATCATATCGAGACAGGAGCGGTGGTGTTAAATGAGGCAGTAGTGTCTCTTGGTGTGTGTGTGTGCCAGCAGAGCCTCCACAAAGCTTATCACACACAGTGCAGAAAGCAACCTGCCCCTGGTGATTACCTGTGTGTGTGTGTGTGTGTGTGTGTGTGTGTGGACTGATTCTCTCAATAATGATG
>JAOTQW010059531.1:0-16624 GCA_026260075.1 Sisor rabdophorus
AGCAGACCCCCGTGACCCCGGATTCGGGAATAAGCGGGTAAAGAAGATGAATGATATTAGTATAACAGCCTTTCACTTTCTAATAATATATGACATGCTAATCTGAACAAGGTCTTGGTTACAACTGCATTCCTTGAGCCGCTCCAATTTGAAGTCTCTCTCCCAGGCCAAAACGCACACCTGTGCCCTATAGATGGTTGCATTTACTCCCATTAGCAGGAAGAGGGGCTACTGATTGATAGGTGGTTATGGTTTCATGCTGGAGGCCGATTCCCACACAGCACAGGCAAAGAAAGCTGATTGATGGCTAAAATCTCTGAAATCTCTCGCTGTAACCAGAGGGCATCCTATTGTTGGTTGTGGGACTATGGCTGGTGAGGTGGAGTCAGTATATTAGCCTGTTAGAGACTGAATTTAAGCAATAGGGGTGGGAAATGCAGTTCCTTTCCCAACTTATACAGGACAGTAATAAACAATACAAATAAAATCAGTCTTAGTGTGTGCGTGGTATCTGGACTATCTACAAATACTCTATAAGTAATGTAAATGGATATAAAGATTATACAGGTCAAGGAGTGTTCAATATAGTTTTAAAATAGCCGACATACATAAACATCAAAACATTAACAAAGACGCAGTAGGCATAAATATAGGGAATAAGTCGTTATTTTGTTTTCTTTGCAAAACATGTACTTGCTGAGATATTACATATGGACTATCTTGTCGATCATCTTGGTACTTTTCTTGGCCTTGAAAGTGGAAGTTACTTTGCTGTTTATGGGAGGGGTAGCAAGTTAAAAATGAAAGGTGGCCCTACAGGTTTGGAGTAAATGGCAATTTTTATTTGTAGGCAAGTTTTCCCTTTAAATATATCAAACAAATAACATGACTTTGCATTTTCACTGAAAATATTTCCAATCTCTTTATATTTATTAATATAGTAATGAAACCCTTAAATGAGTTGTAAGACATCTTTATTGTTATGGATTTCCTTTTAAACTAACTAACTAAGTTCCTTCATCTGTTTTGTGAAGACAATGGTACAAATTGAATTTTCTGACTGCCGGTATCCGAAGTGATTCACCTTATTTCAGTTTTACAATTCAAATACAACTTCATACAAGCACGATTCAGACATTAATAACCAGATTGACTGCATTTGGCCCCTGTTCTTGGAAAACTAACTACACCCCTTTCATGATTATTGCAGGCATAAAGATGAGTCAAACGTTTAAAAATAGTTTATTCACGATTTAGTTTCCATGCTACTATGTTGAAATAAATTTATATTGTTTTACTGTGAAGATCCTGGCAAAACCTCTAGGTTTTGCAGTCACTTTTGGCTGTATTCCAGAAATCTGTGGGTTTCCACAGACCACAGCAGATTTACTTGCGGTGTGATGTGTATAATGAAGACGATCTATAGAGATTATTACCGTGTGAACTACACAGTCTGACTCAGAAAAAGCCACAATTTTTGAAAGATTGGTGTGCCCCTGCCTCTTGGTGTGCCCTATATGCACTTCAGCAGACAACCGTGACCCAGAGCTAGAGATAAGAGGGTATCAATGAATGAATAAATGAATAAATAAGTTGTGTACTACTTGATTGAAAACACTATGATCCATAATCATCATCAGTTTCCATTTTTTTCTGCCTGGTATCTAATGAAGCCATTTTTATTTCCTGGGTAAAGGACTTGGACAGTAAAAACATTCTATTCGTACACATCACTGAGAGACCATCATAGTAAAGAAGTTATTCCTAAAGTCTTTAAAAAAAAAAAGATTTGTAATTTTAAATTGTGAGGAACACCAGACACACTCAGCGGTTTTCACTTGGTGTAATTGACTTGCTCAGGGTCTGTGAATGTTCTGCTTTTGCCTTTGTTCCTTACCGCTTAAATGCAGATTGCTGGGAAATTGAAATAAATAAATATAAAGGTTTGGGTGAGTAGAGGGTGTATCCTTTAGTCCAAGTATTTCTGTTCATCTAATTTGTAGGTTTTTACACGAAATAAAGGTAGAAAAAAAAAGAAAACCACTGCCAGTTTATGGGGAATGGACTGAGTGCCTGAGGGGTCAACAGTGCTTGACCCAGCACTTGTATGGATGGCGCTAATGCAATGTGGACAATTTAGGGCAAAAATATCAGCTGTGACGAGCTGCACAGAGGAGAGGATTAAAAAAAATGGCAGAATGATTTTATGACCAAGCCCTATAAAAGAACAAAGCACAGACAGTGATAGCCAGCAGAGTTTACTCGTTTACTATGAAACATCTACAGACTTTCTATGTTGCTGTATTTTGTTGAAAGAATTTCAACTCTTTCCTTTAAAAAACAAGTAACAACAAGTTGCTTTGAACAGCTCCGTGGTCAACCACACAGGCTTGAAAGAAAGTGGTTTCTTTCTCTCACTAGTGGTTTCCGTTTGCTTCGACACCAGTACTTAACTAAGCGCTACCAGTAGGGGGATGCCACGTTGTTTTATATGGCTCCAAACCCCCTTTCATGCTTGAGCTGCATCCACTGTTCTAAAAGAAGTCAACAAGCCAAGAAGAAAACAAGTGTAGTGATTTAAAAATGCTGCGGTTAACCTTGGTTTGGAAAAAAAAATACTACAACATTCAAGCTGTTCAGCAGCGTATCTTATTTTTGTCTTATCTAGATTAATAACTGAAGGATTAGCTACAAAAGGAGAAAGGGAACGAAGATGAGCAAAGCAACTAACTGTATTAGAAATGTCATTAAATACAAAGACATTCAACAAACGGACCAATAGCATACAAATAGGCACGACCAAAAGGGACTGGTTCCGGTCTAAATAGGTTCTAAATGTGTTCATTGAGGGTCATAGATAGGACTAGGTATAGTTAATTTTGGGGCACAGTGGAAAGTTTCCTATTTAATTTACAAACCTTCCATCCCAGTCAGTTCAGACAGCACTAACTTCCGGTTAAAATCCAGAGAAAACAGCTGGATTGAGTACATCCATATACTCTTCCACTCTAAACAGGAACCATAAATTTGTTATATTTTTGCAACACCCAGGAGGCACAGAGAACTGATAGCATTAACTCACTACTAAGCGAGGAATTGCTGAGACAGAACATGTTATCACATGTCTGCAAACACTGAACACACATCGGAGTGCATAGCTGAACGATGAAATAGCTGGAAGGTAACATGCTAAAGAAAACAAAAACAAAATCCCAATTAGTGACTACGAGGCAATAAAAGAAAAGTACACATGCAACAATAACTGAAGCCAAATGCATCACAGATACCGCTTTTTACATCTAAACCATGGATGGAAAGTAACATTTTTTATTGGCCTTACGTAAATCTATTCTAAAATTCACCAAATTCTTTAAAGGACATGATTCTGTAAGTAAAATGTCAGACAACCCAGTGCAGTGAAATACACTGATGGTTCAGATGAATATTTCTATTAATATCGATATACCCAGAATTTGCAGATTTAAACAATAATTAAAAATCATGCTGGTGCCTTTGTAAAGGAAGAACCCATCTTAAAGGCCAGGTGTGGTTTAAGTTCAGCCAAGACAAAAGCCTTCCTGTACTAAAAAAAACCCCTTATCTTCATGAGCGGATAGTGCAGCACACAAATAGTGGTGTTTGTGGGAGATAGGGGCTTAGGCCAGTGAAAGAGAGGGCGCATGCTCTACAACTTCATCCATCAGCACTTTAAAACAATCCCGGGAATGCACAATCAGAGCTGACGAATGGAAGAAAAATGCTTTTATTCGTCGCAGAAGGGGATTATGTAAATGTTTATGTTCAAACAAGCATGAGAAAGATCAGATTCATACATTATCCCTTTTCTAATCATATCCATTCTCTGGCAAAACATTGCTAACAGGATGTAACAAGGATGTAACGTTTGCATGTCTGATACTTCAGGAAAAGTAGTACCGACAGACTGACGATATACATTGCCAGGACAGACACACAACCTATCTGCTTTCTATTAACAAAAACTAACTGGTCACTATACAAAAAACCGAAGGACAATTAAGCTTTAGCATACACGGACATAAGAATTCATTTAAAAAAATTGCATTGCAATCTAATACAGGAGGCTGCTGCTGTTGATAGATTATAAAACTCCATGCCAACAACAAAAATTCATCGCTACACAAAGGCACAGCCCAACAAAATCAATATGATTAATGCATTTACTAGTTTATTTGGCAGAGAAAGAAAATTTTTGGTTAAAATTTTTTAGTTCGTATAGCCCTACAATGGACAGGCAACCTGTCCAAGGTGTACCTCAACCTCACACCCTTTGTGCACTCCAGCCGAACCCTGTGACCCCGAATTAGAGAATAAGCGGATATAGAAGATGAATAAATTAATGAATGTACCTGGCATGTATTGTATCTTAAAATGGTTTGCATCATTTTAATAACATGTAACATCAAGCTGCAACCTTTAAAGAACCGGTTTGGAAAAAAAATTGTGAACCATACCAAACAAAAGTAAACAATGCCAGGCTCTCCTGTGCACTTGATGAAGTGAAGAGCGTGCTAAGTGTGGCAGCCCCGGTAGCAATCTAACACATTTTAAAAAAGCAGCAAATTACACAGCCCAAAGGGGATTCAGAGCAGTCAGGTCCCCTGCATGGAGAACTTGGTAGGGTTGTGGTGTGTGGTTGTGAGGCACTGTAGTATAATCCAAGGAAAATCCAAAAGAAGACTGTTATGACAATGTCATCTAAAAAAAAAAGCATGGAAAAAAATGTAAATGCATTTTAACCAGCATCTGATAAGTCAACAGTTAAAAATAAAGTATATAACAGTTTTTGGCAAGAGAACAAATAATGATTTTAATCCTAGGCTTATTTCACAACAGTCATTTGCTAGACGCCTTAAAGTAATCAGTAATCACCATCACTCCAGAGCCAATAAAGGCTGCAGTTACATGTTTGGAAGGGTACAGTATACGAAATGAGGGCAAGTTTAATGCGGTTTTTAGAGGCAGAAAGGATGGAGTAACTCGTGTTTCGCTGTAGTGTTTAAGCCTCATTAGCATAAAAAAGTGAACTAGCTGGTAGTGGAAAATCCTCACTGCTTAGATTGCCCTATCAGTACAGATGGTCAGGAGGGCAGGCAATCAGCGTAATACCAAACAGGTGTGGGCTAAAAGTAACTGGGGAGCCGGCAGGCAGACCAACATAGACCATAGTTGTGCAGCAGACAGAAAAGTACTTTCAGATGGGACTTCCATTTCCATGTCATACTAGAAAGGAAAGAGTTGAATAGCAGCATGCTGGTCTGGCTCGCAGCTGAGTGCCATTGGGCAAAAAAACTGCCACGGTGTCACAGCTATAATAGTTAGTAAAAGTAAGCTTATCTTTGGCTTCACAAATCAAAGCGATGTATTATCGGAGTCTCTCCGAGGAGGCCTGGCCTTTATTTTATAGCTGAGAATCGATAACCACAGTCCAAAGCCACACGTCCAGAATGTGTAAACAAACACAGACTAGACATCACTATGATAAATCATTTTATTGACCATTAGGGAAAGTTAGTTAGTAACCATACTAAAATACAAAAAAAAGGCCCCGATTACATTTTGCTGCCCCAGTTTCTGAAGATACACAAACTGCATAAAATACATGTACTACCAAAATCCTATTCCTACATGTCCAAAAGAAATACTGTAACCATGACATCGATTTTCAGACCTTTTGTTTCGGTAGTCGTCTTCTGTCAAAGTGGAAACATTTCAAGCAAATTTAAAGCATTCAGGTGCAAGAATCAAGCAATTTTGTAGCTTGAACATCGATTGATTTTATTACTTATTAAAATGGTGAAGTTTATACAGTGTAATTTAACATGATTCTTCAATTTCAATCTTTGTTCTATTTATCATTGCTTATCATTTGCGCATTATATTTTTATGCAGATGCACTGTATTACAAAAATCACCTCAATCAATAAAACAAAAATGTACAGTAATTTTTAAGCAGACTTATTTAAGTAATTTTTTTAATATTGTGAAATATGAAGCACTAAATCACAGATTGGACAAAAATACAATAAAAAAACTTAAATTTATGAACACAAATCTAAATTATACAACTGCCCTTGTGTCTTAAATTTCTGCCTCTCAAAATACTTAAGTTAGATTGTTCACAGTTTCTTTTGGGCATTACTTTCAGAGATGTTTAGTCTAACCTTTACAGGCCATCAGATACAACCTTTTTATTGCGGTCATGCATTTCATTATTGATGGGTGGTAAGCATCATAAACTAAAGGTGATTAAATAAAGTGGCTTTTGCTGAGGATCTAAATTTATTTAACAACACAGCCATTCTGGGATTCATTGCTACACCCTGTTTTAAACTGCTCTATAGGTCCTTGGAGTGATGAGGGTAAACTAAATCTTGAGTCTAAACACTCGACAGGCTATATTGGTGTGCACCCCATATAGCAAAGCAAAAAAAACTTCTGTGAAGATTGAATTTTTTTGTAAGTCAAGTGTAAGAAAATCCATCCAACTCTAGGGAAAAAAGGACAGTGGAATTGAGCACTGTGGCTTCTCTAAAACTCTGACAATGTCCTCCAACAAGTGCTGAAAAGTCTAAAAAAAGAAGCGGGGAGAAAAAGCAGGTGCTAAAAATGAATTCTTGGCTGGTGAAGTCTGTGTACTGCATGCAAAACCTCAGTGAGAGAGGGAGGACATGGGAGCCCTTAGCTTTCACTGTGGCACTATGAAAAGAAAATGTGAATAGCACTGACAATCATTCCTCCTCTATTCACTGCCTCCTTTTGTAAACGCTCTTTACTCCTCTTTCAGTAACTCCCCTTGAAAGCGTCCCTCCTCCATGTCTCTCTGGCTGCATGTTTGACTTGAGCTGCCTATATGGCTGCTGTGAAATCCTCAGTTAATAGTGCAGAGCGCCTGTGTGTTATTCGAGGGCCAGCTTTTTGATTTATATTTATGTAGGGTTTAAAGGAGAAATTATTTTACTTGTAACCCAGGATGTTCATTGATGACGGATTTTATGACATTCTAATAAAGAAGATTGAGTGCGATATTTGATATTGTTTTGGAAGAAAAAAAAGAAACTTCTGAAGGTTCCCATTTTTGATTTCTTTGTCAAGTCTTAGCATTCTGACAGACATTAGGAAACAGAAAGCTATGGCACGCTGAATATTTTTATAATTTTTACTTTAACCACAGACACAAAGCAACGAGGAAGGGCCTTTATCTGAGCTGGGCCTTCATCACACACACAAAATTAATCTTGTTTCAATTTAGGCATTAACGTATCTCAAACTAATTACTTTAACACTGTTTGGTCAGGTTTGTCAAACACCACTAATAGTCTGTGATAAATAAAAAGACAAGCACAGAGGGAGTCATCTAATTGGGAATGTTTGCTGAACCCCGGCCGTCATTAGAAGCATTTTTTTAATAGGTTTTGGAAACGTGATTAAAGTACATTAGAGACAGCAGAGAAAAAAAACCCAGCAGGGCCACTTGAATTCATCGCTTTACTCAACAGCTTGTGTGGCAAAGTAGCATAGTGGAGGGGCATCAGTTAGTTCAAACATCTGCCATGGTCCCGGGAACAGTCATTGGCATATTCATGTTCTTTTGATGACTTGTGCTTGTTTTCGTGAGAGTAAGAGAAGGGGGGTAAAAAGCCTTGTGATGCTTTTTTTTGACCACCCACTATTTGGCACATAGAACTGTGGATTTGTTGCAGATTTGTGGGCTGAACAGGTGCAGTACAGGTTTCCACTCAGTGTTGAGACTACGTTTTCTCTTACAGACAGCATTAAATTTAGCCAAACGTATTATGATGCAGTGATTTTTTTTGTCCAACATTTCTACTGTTTCGATGCACGGTAAAATAAAACAACAACATATTAAATTTAGGTAACATACTACATAATACCACATCCTACATAATCTTTTATAGTTTATTGTCACTGTAAGCCCAGGCTTTTACAAAGGCGACCCAAGTCAATTTAGACTTCCACACTCAACAGTAAAATCCTGTTCCTCTTCATAATTCCATTTCTTACTTACACCAAAAGATTACAAATGTATAAATCCTTCAAATACATAATCTACATTAAATTTGAGATTTTGCACAAATCTTTACTAAAGTAATACAATACTAATACCCACCTTAGCTTGCAGGTGTAAAACATAAATGTTGCTGTTTATGCGCTACAAACAAAAGGGTGGCCAATGTAGTGATGTTTAGTAGTTTAGCGGTCAAGGTGCTAAAGAAAAAAAAATAAATAAATAACTTGGCACACCACCAAGATGTTTTTTTAACACTTAAACCGGTTAAATGTAATAAGAAAACAAAGTCACTAGGTGGACAAGGGCCTCTGCCAAATAATGAGAATGTAAAATAAAAATAAATGGGTGTTTTCTCTCCCCCCCATATTGCATGTGTTGGGAAAGATAATCATAAATTATCAATGTACCAGTGACCCATAGCATCCCATGATCAAGCAATAACACAAACTGACCCTGGACGGTTATAAAAGCCTTATATAAATCAACATGAAGTTGAAGGAGTTAACTAAAAACCTTCCTAGGGCATTTAACATTTCTTTTAAACTAATGCATCTTGCCGAGATGGAGGCTAATTTTCATGCTCTAAAAATGATTTTTACTGTAGCCACACAAACCTGAGGGCCTGAAAGTGCTTTAGAGGTTTAAAGTGTGTGCAGAAACTCAAGAAAAGTCATGGACATGTCATGACATCATAACTAGTGGCTCCTGGTGGCATTTTCTTCCACAAGCGTTTTTTATTTTTAAAAATCTAAAAAATTACAATTAAAATACCCAATACCAAATACTTAGAAATTGTGATGCACATTTATCTCTTCAAATTTGTTCTGGTGACTAAGAATTTCCTGCAGTTGTGTTTAAAGTATAGTTTGGCCTGTAAGCCAAGTGACGCACACTTTGGAGGGACCACCTTTTTGAGGAAGAAGAATCCAGATTATTGTGGTTGAATTGTGGCAGCCTGGTAATGAATGCAGCCTGGACTTCATTTAATAATTATAACCAGATGAGCAGTTCCTCCATCTGCCATGTCGATCATGCAAACAGTCTCTTTTTACAAGGGGACCCTATAAGTGGACGGAGAGGCTAAACCACCAAAACATGTAATTGGGTGTGACAATTCAAAAGTCTATGTTTAATCAGTAAACCAACTACTGCATTACCAGATGCTGCACAATCTGGTTCATTTCACTGTAGGATGAAAGAAAATTCAGTCCTCGCTTAAGTGTGTGCATGCCTGATTTTGACAACGAACACAAAATAATAGGCCACAGAAAAATGCAAAATGTTTTTGGGTAACTGAAGGATAAAAGCTGTAGGAAATAAAAGTGTGCTCAAAAGTCTGCATCAAATTTTCTTTCATAGTATAAACATAAAATTTTTTTTTTGAGAATTTGGACAACACTACTATGATGGAAGTACTATTCATGGAGGGTTATGGCCGAGTCAGAAAGTTAGTGTGCACTACATTATATGACTAATAGTAACTGAACTCCTGACCATCACAGATATGTGGGACTTCTGTCAATTTCAATAGACAAAATTGTATACTAATGTCTTATTTTCCATGAAATTAGGAGACTCAAACCTGTTCCAGTGCAGAAGGCAAGCTCTGTGAGAAATGAGTGACCTACTTTTCTGTAAATAATATCAAGCCGCCTGCACAAAGCCCTGACCACATCCTTATTAAAACACTTTTGAGATGAACCAGAACAATGACTGCATCCCAGGCCTTCTTACTTATTATATTGGTGCCTGACATGCTCCTTACAATTAAAATCCACATAGTCGCACTTAGTCTAGACTAAATGTAGGCATTAAACACATGTTTACCCATATGATATATGTCTGTTCTGCAATTGTGACAAAGTATTAGGATAAAATGTCACTAAATAACTTTCAAAGCTGTGAAAAAATGCATCTGCCATCCAATTTGCAGTGTCTTTCTTCACCCTCCAACGCATAAACAGCCTATTTTTAGAGTGAAGTCATTATGTTTGCGGTTATTACTGTGAGCGCTTTATGTTATTTGGAGACTAGCATTATCTGTAAGTTTGTTACATCACTTAAGTCTATATCCTATGGAAATCCAAAAAGGTTGTCCGTGTATGCATGTGCTAGTTTCATGTATAGATTTTTCAGCAAAAATATGCAGAAAGAAACTCAAGGTGGATATTGCACCATTACAACTCAATAGTCTCATGCAGCATGGGAACCCCAGACGATTACAGGGCGACACTCCCATGTATTTGGTGTTACTGGCGTTTTATCCACTAAATACAGCCTATGACTACTCTTTAAATATTCTTGACCTTGTAAAAACTTCCAAAATGGTTTAACGGGCACAAAGACTTTCAAGCTTTAAAATGACACATTCCAGGCAAAATTAACACTCTCCATATAGCCACGTTGACAGCGACTGGTTCTCATCTACGTCCTCCCATTTTCAGGATCTTTTTTAATAACAAAGAAATTCATATATTTACTTTGTTCTTTCAACATTAAGGCAACTTCTAATGAAAAAAAGTAGGCTTTAGGAATCCTACCGACAATCCCTGTTAAGTCCAACAAGGTTTTAGAGTGATATTTTAAAGCATGAAAGGAAGACATCAAGAGTCCAGGTCAATCTATAAACTTTGAAGAGTGCATACGGATGAGCAAGGGTGGAGATGTTTTGCCCCTCTGGAGTGCCATGCTGTTTAATGGGAGCTCAAATGAATCCAATGAAAACTCCTGTTTTTAGTCATTTAGAAGCATCATATCTGGTAAACAAAAGTCACTGGAACTCTGTACTGCATAACATCACTTAAAGAAGTTCACTACATTGAAAAAAAAAGGATCAAAAAGTATATATATTGAGCCTTTTATGATCGGCTTCATTGTGAATCTCTGCCAAAAACCAACAGCAGCAAGTAAACAAGGCAGTTCTTGATGTAGTCACACCCTCAGTCATTGGCAAAATGTGAAAGGAACGGCTATTCAAAGAGAACACATCCATAAAAAAATTAACTATTGTGAAGCAGCCTAGTGCATAGCAATAAATGCATTTCCTCTCTCATCGATACTAGATTCAACTCAACATTAAATCAGAACAAAAATAGCGATGTTTTAAATGCTGGTCCCCCGAAGCTGAAACCCAGACACCCTGGACTAGCAGATTGACTTAATTGGCTGAATAGAGAAATACATTCAAATCACTCAGCCGAAATCTAAATGTTAAATCTAAATTTTGTACAGATAATTAGTTAAGGTCTTAGTCATGGCACACCTCAGAAACTGTCACACAAGCACGATGGAAGTGGTAGCTCACTGGTTAAAGTGCTGAACAGCTGATTAGAAAATGGTGGGTTTAGTTCTAAATACCACCACGCTGCCACAGATAAATGTTAAGTCCATTCGGATCATTAATTTGCATGCACAGACAACTTATTTGTAGAAACAATGACATAACACGAAAGACATCCAACTTTCCATCTATAATTACCAATCTCAACCCTTCAACTTACAGATAAAATTTTGGGAGTGACAACTGTTAAAGATAATGATCTTACCTTGCTCTGGGTAGGGTACATAAAGCAAAAGATAATAACACTTAATCTACTGTTTTTTTGCACTAAGCTGTAATCTTGTAGGAACACCTGAAGCATTAAGTTTTTTTTTTTTTTTTTTAATTAGATTTAGTTGCGTCATTTAGGTTTTTTTCCCCAGTATTTTTGCGGTAAGACTTTTTAAGACTTAAGAAAACCTACAGAACTAGCAGCCACCCATTTCCAATGACCACAAAGACAATATGGTTTTACTTATTTATGGCAATAGATTGAGCATTAAATGAACTGTGCTTTGCTAAAAAAATCCAAACATTTATATTAAAATTGTATAATAATTCTAATATTTTTGATCAATACCAAAAAGGCTTAAGAAACGTTGGAAGTTAAAAGGTTGGTTGTCTCAATAATGTATCTTTAATCAGATTAGCACAGGGAGTATACCCTGGGGTTGGACGGGAAGTAGGGAAAGGGGCAGCTACTAAGAGGGGAACAGGAAATTACCATAAGGTTCCTGCCTCAGCCACCAAAAAGAATCAACACCAAAAAAAGATCAGAAGAACAAATCAAAAGCTCAGCTGCATGAGAATGATTCTACAGAGGGGAAGCGCATCAAACACACATGCTGGATAGATCAGGAACAGCAGCATGGTGAGATTGGATGTAGAAGGGTACTGGAGTCCTGCCCAACTGCTCTTAATGTTCTTGCTTTTATAGCATGCAATAAAAATGCAACCGCATTAAAATGTTTTGGTAGGTTTTTTTTTTTTTTTCAGTTTTCCCTTAGGGCTGTGTATTGGTATTGTGTATTCTCGATACACATCATGATACTTGGCTCACAATACATTGTAAAAAAAAAGATTTTATGTACAACAAAAAAGCTAAAAATAGAAAGCCAGAAGCACAATTATTTTTTTGGCCACGCTTGCTGCTGAGACAATGACCACCATGTCAGCGACAACTTGAAGAGCGAAGGAGGAGGCTGTTTGACACACGCTGAGGGTCTTTATTAAAAAACAAAATGTTAAAACATCCGTCTTTCATAAGTGTAAAATTCTATCTACTAGGCCAAAAATTGACTGTATACTCTTTTCAAAAACGTTAGGAAATGCATACAAACCACCCCGGAAACTGATTAGTAAACAACAACTTAGCATCTGCCAAGCCGTACATGTGGGAATGCTAAAAGCCATCAAGCTGTTCAGTAAGGGAAACAAGCGAGGTTCTTCTGTGGTAAATTAGTGAGGGCATCTTTCCTGACCGTAGTGTTCGTGTGCCAGCACAACAATACAGACAGGAGAGTGCAGACTGAGCACCAGCTGTAACCAAGCGAGGCTGCATGGCTTACATTCTCTCTTGAGTTGTGGTCTGGAAAGAAAAGTAAACGTGCAGTGGAGCCTATGCCAGGTTTGCTCTCTCTTTCAGCTCATCGCAGTCATACAGGAAGCAGTGAAACCTTACATGGAGAAGGTATGTCTCAACAAACAAAAAGCAGGGATATGACGTTTTCGTGTACATGTTGTTGACCTTATTGCTATATAATCCAGGCCTTCAGGTGTGCTGGAACAGAAAAAAACTACTTGGCACAGTGTTACTAGCCAGGCTTTTCCATTCTAGTAAGCACTGATGCAATTCCTTAAAATGTGCATTATTACAGTATATGGATGGTTTATTAATAATAAGTTGATACTATAAGTGACAACTATCCTCAAAAGATCAGAGAAATTTTATAAATGATCCTAACCCTTGTTTTTTCCTTAGTTGTCATAAGAAATAATACAGAAATTCTATGTAAAATATTACATGATGTGTATCAGTAAAGTGAGGTCATTTTAATCTTAGATAATGTTGAATGTGTGTTTTGGGCATAAAGTAACCTTAGCTGTTTTGGGGGGAGGGGTGGCAAACACTTTCTTTACTGTATTTCTTTTAATGACAACAGTTAGTATAATGGCTAACCATTACACTGGATAAGCACTGCTATCTATTAGACACTGAACTAAATTGGAAAAAGCATGAAAGACCAGATAATTAATAATGAACCAGGGGATGACTCCTTACTCAAATTAAAAACAACAACAGAAACAACAGGGCTCATGCTTATTCTGAAGTTCACCATAAGCATTACAACACATTACACCACTGCTTTCCATTTCCCAGGAATGTGTTAACATAAGCAATTTAGTGGAAAGTGGTTTTGTGGGGGAAACAACTTTTAGCAACCAATTTCAACAACTGTTAAACACAGCTACTCTACAAACATAGAAATCCTGTTCCTGGGATGCTGACTGCATGTCAGGCAGAGCTGAGAAAGATGGTGTTTAGAAGACATTAATTCCATGGAAATAGCCATGAACAAAATAGAAATGTGGGCATCAGATCAATTCCCTCCCCTGGCATTAATCCTCTGTTTATAAAGGAAATGTAAACGTATTGTTTACATGCAGGAGATTTGCAGAAGCCACCTGGCTGCCTAACAAAGAGGGGAGAACACTGATGAAACCATTTGCTTTGCGGTACAGTTCAGCAGCAAACAATTAAATAAATAAAATAACTTTTCTAAGATTAGGATCTGTAAAAGGAATAACAGACCCTGAAGAGAGGAAATAACAGAGCGATTGGTGTACCGCAGGGGGTTGGGAAGACACAGACTGAAGGCTTCGTTTTCCAGCTTATGTTGTTTGGCAGCACTTATCGACACAGCTTTGGCAAATGTAAAGCCCTAAATTCAGTATGTACTCCAGTAAACACATTATCCAATCAGCAAGGCATGTTAAAGTCAAACTAGGATTAGAAAGGGGTCCAACAAACAGACGTCCAATTGGATAGCTGTTGCTTGCAGCAGAAGACCTGCAGCTCTTTAACTCGAATGTAAAATCTTTAAACCACATCAGTGGCACAGAGATTCCTGCCCTGCACAAAAGGCACCTGATTCTCTCAGGCAGTAGGAGGCTATTATTGTGCCTGTCAGTGAATCACAGATAAGTGCACTGTGATCCTGGCTGATGGGTTTATTCTCTTCCCTCTGCTTTCAACACTAAAGCACCAACAAAGAATCTTAGTTTGTGTGTACTCTAATAGCCTCCCCATTTCTGTTCAGCATGTAGACCAAAACTCCAAACGGGGAATGTTTAATTTCAAAATAAATCTATAAATTACGAAAGTTAACCCAAAATAACCAACAAGAAAAATACAGACATTTAATAGTTTCTAGTTTTATTAAAGACAAATAACTGAAAATTGCTGTACAGCTGACAGCTGACAAAAAAGCAGAAAACTGTGAATATTCATTCTCACAAAGCCCCAAAATCTCTAAGTTCAATGTCCCAGGGCTAATTGCGCAACAATTCCACTACCACCATCCTTGTTGGTCGTAACTTAGGTCAAATGCCAATTTCAAGCCCTACCACTCTGTTGTGTGTGTTTATGTGATAGGGTGGAGAGGTCAATCAAAATTTTATACAATTTTACTAACTAATAACCCAGAAAGAAAAACTAAAGAAGAGTGTAGTGGCAGGGAATTAGCTTTTTACTGCATGTATGCTGATGTGAACTGGTGAAATAGCAATGTGCCATGTCTATGGGGAAAATTTACATCCCTACCCCCATAGCACTCTTTAAAAAAGCCAAAGGAAAGGGTTGGCAAGAGGTTTGAAGGTTTGAAAAGGTCTGAAATAGTTAGAACCAAATATTTGTACTGATTATAATTTGAATAATTTATACAATTGTTTTAATACTCAAATTAAATTAATTAAATAATTTTTTCTCTTATTATTAATACATTTTGGGCTACCAAAAAAAGGGCTAGCAGAAATTTGTACATGTTCAGAGATCACCATTGGTTGTAATTTTGTATAGTTTTCTAATTGCAACTACAAAAAGGCAAGGATATAATCTGTATATACTTTATAAATTGCTAGATATTTGCATTTTAAAAGAGTAAGTCAGTTTCCACTTTACTCTAGTAACATTTCTATGCTAAATTCAAAGCATGTTTTGAGCATGCAAACTAAGCAGGCACTAGTAACAGGGTTCAGGTAAACATGCTCAAAAAGGACTGAAAACAGACACAGAGTTGTTGATTTTCTAACATGAACGTTTCTTGCGTCCTTTGATGCCTTTTTGATAAACCTCTCTAGTCTCTGTGAACCAGTAGTGAAGAAATGTTAAACAGATCCCAGCGCATCATTATTATCATTATTATATATTAAACACGATGAAATGCATGAAACTGGTTTAGATTCAAGTATGTGTGATGTATTAGAGGTGTTTACACTCAAGGCTGGTATAGATTTTATCATTATTTCTGCAAGATGTGCAAGTGGTAAGTGGTATGACAAAAATTATATTATCTGAGGATATATTTTGTCCATACATGAGCAGCTATTAACTGTAGATAAACTGAATTTTCTGCCAAAAAGAAGGGGGAAAAACCCTGCATTTAGTGCTCATTTTTTTCGCTGCTATTACAGCATTAGGCGTGAATGCCAATTGTGTTGACAGTATGGAAGAACTTATCTAATGATAACAAATGTTTGTTGGAAAAACTAACCCACACTTTTAGTTGTTAGCTTGCTCTTTTAAACACATTGAACGCCATTTACTGCATTGCAACAGTATTTGATCTTCACTTTAACTTCCATTATTTTACCATGGAGAAAAATTAGCATACCTTGGAAATGATAAACGCAGTGAGGGATGAGAGAATCTGCTGAAGAACAATCAAAGCAAAGCAAACAGTGAAGTACACCAGTAACAAGCAAAAGAGCACAAAGCAATAGAAAAACGGTTTCATGACAAACATGCAATTAAAAAAATAGTTTTAGTAGATTTCACACGTTTAACACTGACAGTGTTATTTGGTAATGTCACTTGCCATAGTTGGAGGCAAAGTCACTGTAAAACTGAAGCAAAAAATGAACAAAATGTGACAAATGGTGTCCCATATTACTTCATATCATGATCTTCTTCTCCTTTCGGCTGCTCCCATTTAGGGGTCGCCACAGCGAATCAC
>JAOTQW010059579.1:0-16595 GCA_026260075.1 Sisor rabdophorus
ACCCCAATTGCTCAGTTGTAAGTCGCTCTGGATAAGGGCATCTGCCAAATGCTGTGAATGTAAATGTACCCCTGCCTCTTGCCCTATGTGCGCTGTGATAGACCCCCTTGACCCCGAGTTAGGAAATTAGCGGGTATAGAGAAAGTACCACTATTGAGTTGTTCCATAATGTGACTCTTTTACGCTTTTGTACACTGCTCTGGACAAGAGCGTCTGCCAAACTATGTAAATGTTTTGATGATTTCATGTGTTTTATGAATAGGTGCTGACTTAAAAGAGCGTGCTAAAATGCATCAAAGTGAAGTTGGGCCTTTTGTCTCTAAAGCAAGGGCACTTATTACAGAATTAGGTAAGTGAAGTGGTATACTTTTATATATAATTATATAGATGTGTAACAGGCCTGCGAAATATATTTTAAAAAATGTGCATGCCAGATGGTTTGTTACTTTAAATATTAATGTATGGTCAAAGGTTTAGGTCAATGCAAATAGTAAAATATCTGATACAAGGACGTTAGTTCGAACAACCCACAGCTGCTACTGAGGATCATGTCCCGAAGTGAAACACCAAAGATCAGCTCAAAGATACACTAATATTTGGATTTTCAAAAGCTACAAACACATGCAGACATGAAGAAAATGGCAGAACCCAAAGCAGAATACAAATCTTTAGTCACCTAACAACCAAGCACAAGTTGTATCTCAATAAAAAAAACACATGTTGGTTATGCCATTATTAAAATATCATATTGCATATTAAATGTTGCATAATTTTTTTATTTGTGCAGCTCTTCTAACTATTTAAATATACACTATTTTGCAAAAATTATTCACTTACTCATCCAAACAATCAGAAACACGTGTTCCAATCACTTCTATGGTGTTCCAATCACTTCTATGTTTTTACAAATATTTGTGAAAGAATGGGTTGCTCTCAGAAACTTCTAGTGTGAAATAGTGATAGGGTGACACCTGTGCAACAAATCCAGTCCTGAAATTTCCTTGCTCCTAAATATTTCACAGTCGACTGAATTATAAGAACGTGGAAATGCTTGTGAATGACAGCAACTCGGCCACAAAGTGCCGAGAGCTTCATGGAATGAGTTTCCATGAGCAGCTGCATACAAGCCATACATCACTAAGTTCAATGCAATTGTTGGATGCAGTGGTGTAAATCACACCCCAATGGGGGATGCGATCTTTGGAGTGACGAATCATGCTTCTTCATCTGTTTATCTAATGGATGAGTCTAAGTTTGATGATTGCTAGGAGAATGGTACTTGTCTAACTGCATTGTGCCAAGTGTAAAATTTGGTGGAGGGGAGATTATGGTGTAGGGTTGCTTTTACATGACAAAGCAAGGTCCATAAAGACATGGATGACAGAGTCTGGTGTGGATGAACTTGACTGGTCGCACAGAGTCCTGACCGGATAAAAGCGGATAGAACACCTTTGGGATAATTTGGAGTGGAGACTGACACCTTCTTGTTTAACATCAGTGTGTGACCTCACAAATGCGCTTCTCAAAAATGGTCAGAAATTCCCATAAACACCCCATACACCTTGTGGACAGGCTTTCAAAAAGGGTTAGAAATTGGATTTCACTTACTACTTTTGGCCATCTAGTGTATTTATGTATAATGCATGCACAGATATATGTAGGTATATATGTATGCAAATATATTTGCTTGTTAATTCTGTTGAATTTCTTTATTTTTTCAATTCCACATATTCTGTTTGATTTTTGTACGTCAAACCTAGTGTCTATTCAACAATGTTGCACATTATTGACCTAAAACATATTGTAGTTTTTATTGTAGGTATGCAATTCAAGGTGCCTCATGTTTATCAATGTACCAGCTCAAGTGTTTAAGTTCATGAATGTGATTTGTGTTATAATTTTTATGCAAACAAAGTCAAGTAGCATCATGTGTAACTTGACATCCTATGAATGTTGTCAGTGTGTACAAAGCATTGCTTTGTATAAACTGTTTCATGGATAGAAAGTCATCAAGTAGTCAATGACCAACCTGTTGGATGCAGTACAGATATTATTTATTGCTTCAGGAAAAGGCTTGGATGCATATGTATTCACTTAGAGCCATCTGTCGAAGTTAAGGTGTAGCTCTTTTTTACATGCCAGCAGTCATAAATGTGTTCAGAGCATCATCAGAGCTACTATAAATTTATATCTGCCTTTAAGATTTAAATGACAAATTCTTTTGTATATTTTGAATAGGAAATCTAGGTGGGTCTAGTGTTTTTTTTCTTTTTATTTCTTAGTGCACTGAATGTCTGCCCTGCTGTTCTGTCTTGTGTAATATTACCTTTCTAATTTAATAAATGCAACACTATAAATAATCCTGATTCTCTTTTCGTCTGGGTTTAGGTAATCTTCCCATGCCGACAATTGCAGCTCTTGATGGAGCAGCATTGGGAGGAGGACTTGAGATGGGTCTGGCCTGTGATATAAGAATAGCAGGTAATAAAAAGAAGAAAAAAAAGAAAAAAGTTAACTGCAATTACTGGAAATGAGAACCTTTAAAAAAGGGCATAATTACACTATTATGCCATTACATTGTGCTAATAAATATTGCATACAAACAAATGGCAAATTAATGTAATTGCTGAGGTTGTTATGCTGTAGAGGGCATTTATTTTTGCTGCTGGGATTGGTTTCTTTATTTAATGCAGTCCTGGTATCATCCACAGGCAAACAGGCTTAACAGTTTAACGAAGACAGTAATGACATAAAACATGTTATCTCTTACAGCCAGCAGATGTGAAACAAATTATGCATTTATAAAAGATTTTAAAATCTTCTGTGTGTTAAAAACGTAAATAGTGCAAATAATAAAGGTGCCATGTTAGTTTATCCAGTGTGTGTGGTGTGTAAAATAGTGAGTTGACAGTGAGCAGATGTCTTACTCTCTCATCTCACACACCCAAGTTTGGGCTTGGAAATCTGCTCATGATGCCTTAGCACATATCCACCTCACTTAACAGATATTGCACACCATATGTGTTCACACTCATCACTGATGCTCCTTCAAACACATGTTAATTTCTTTAGTGTTATAAATATATTTTTGTTACCACCGAAGTGCTGCTATTTCTATAAACATAGTGAACAGAATTTCATGTCCCCTAATATAGTATGTATGTGAATACACTTTGGAGAGAATAATAAGAATATATCTATTTGTTTTCTATTATATAGCTACTTCTGCTAAAATGGGACTGGTTGAAACTAAACTAGCGATCATTCCAGGTGCAGGTAAGCTTTAGTATTTTTATTATTACAATAATTATGCAATGTTCTTGTTATTGTATTTAGATTTGAAGTACAGCATCAGTCTCTTTTTTTTTTGCACAGTATATATGAACATGATCACACATGGTAGTAATCGAACCCTGGTCTTTCTGGTATTAGTCCAACACCTTAACCACTAACTCACCCCTTCCCCAGTCTGTCCAGTTTTGGTCAACTGGAGCCTCATATTTATAATGGATGTCGTAGCTTCTGATGTTCTTGCTTCTTTAAGATAAGGAGCAGTATAATTACACTGTATGGCAAAAAAAGCTATTCAACTGATGTGGCCCTTGATGTTCTCCTCAATGTGGCCCTTGATGTTCTCTTCCTGATTTGGCCCCTAATTCTGTTATCAGGTGAGAAGGCCTGACATGCTGTAGCCAAGTTTTTGTAGCACTGTTCTGCTGTCAACAAATGTATTCAAAATTGCTGTATCCAGCCTGTTTTCATTCTGTATACACTATATATTGTTTTTTTTGAGATCTCAGGCGCTTAATCTCTTGTATGGTGCCTTTAACAAAATACATTGACTCAAAGCATCTTTACACAGAATGCAGTAACAGTAAAAATTGTATGTTTGTGACTGTGGCAGGGAAAAACTCCCAGAGAAGTAGAAAGAAACCTTGAAGTAGAAAGAAACCTTGAAGTAGAAAGAAACCTTGAGAGGAACTAGACTCAATAGGGAACCCTTCCTCATCTTGGTGACACCACATGTTTTTGTTAGTTACAGCATATGGTATTGGTGATCAAATGTAATGTAAACAATAGACATTGGTCAGTTGAGAAGAGTGAGTCCCAATCCATCCTTGAAGCGCTGCGAATTCGAGGAAAAGAGCAGGAAACTTGACACTGGTACCTCAGCGGCAAGTTAACCGAGAGAGAGAGAGAAAGAGATATAAATTAAGTGTTATTGATGTATAATAAGAAGTTATACCTGCATGGACTTCTAAAAGTATATCTAGTGAAGCAGTTATAGTGGAATAATGTTAATGGGTTAATGCCTATAGAATGCCACAATGTTACTGCGCGGAAAAAAGAGTGAATTTGTCTTCCACGTTGGCCCACAAAGACCCTTAACATTGATTATCTTTACAGCACTGTTTGTGTGTTAATGAAGAATTGACACAAATGACTTTGCTCTGCAGTCTGTCTGTCATTGTTTGCTGAGCTGTCAGCACTTTACAGCTGCACACAAACATCAGTTACTTGAGGTCATTTTGTGTCTTTCTATGCTTTCTGCTAAGCATTATCTTAGGAATGTTTAATAAAACATGATTACTTCATCTGTCACCTCATTCAGAGCATAGTTCTAAATATAAGGTGGGGTTTACTCCAGTGCACACACTTCTGTAACACAATTGCATTAAGGTGACATTCAGCAGTATAAAAATGTTAATAGATCTAGGTTGAACATGAAGCCTCTGCCTTGCGTTTGAGAGTAAAAGGCCAGAGATCCTCAGAGGCTACTATTAGGAATGCTGATGGTAATGTCAGAAACAGTGTCATATTCTAATTAGGCATAGGACAAATGAAGTTCAGGTGGCCTTTTTTTGGTTTTTATTCAATTATTTTTCCTTTTTCTTTCTTTCCCTCTATTCTTTCTTCCTTTCATTATCATTATTTCTTCTGTTTTTATTTTTTCTTATTTTATTTCCTTAATTCTGTCTATACTTTCTTCTGTCCTTCTTTTCTTTCCTTTCTGTGCTTCCACATCTATATTTTTATTAATGATTCTCCTCATTTATTTTCCTCCTTTCTACCCCTTCCTTTTCTAATTTATATATTGATTCATTTATTAATTTTCTTAAGGCATTTTCTGGTAGTGGTAACAGTGATAGCAGGTTGCCAAGCCAGACCTTTCTAATACCTGGCCATATATTCTAGGTCCTTTTGAAAAACTTTCTGACTCTCCTAGACCAGCTGACATACTAAGCTTGTTTTTCCACTATCTGATTCTTTTGTCACATCCCACCCACCCAAACTAACTCATCAAACTAACTAACTTCAACACAAACTAACTCCTCTATCATAAAAGCCCATTGCTATTTAGACAAGCTAAAGAGTATCTTAAAGAAACCTTATCACAGGGTAGCTGTACAAAGTCAGTACCAACTTCATTTTTCCCCCACATATATCTTCTTATACTGCTGTGATTGACCGTGGATAAATTTAGATTATTCTTCGCATTCATCCATTCATCATAAATTCCTGCTCCTTAAGCAGTGTTCTGCTGGAGCCTATTCCAGCGCACATAGGGAGAAAGAAAAAGGTACACCCTGAACAGGTCGGCAGTCTTTTTCAGGGCCACAAACCTCATACTCACTCCTATGAGCAATTTAGAATCACTAATCAACCTAATATACATGGCTGTGGCGGGAAACCGGAGTAGCTGGAGTAAATCCACTCCTTGCCCAGTAATCTAACCTGGGACCTTCTTGCTGTGGGGCGACCATGCTAACCACTACCTCTCCCCACCCAGAAAGCCAATAAAATTGTCCAATTGTCTACTTTTTTTACTTAATTTCTCTGATTGCCTGTTACTATGAAACAGCTAATTCCTTTTGAGCTAAACTTTTTTTTACATGGTCTTACTAACATCAGATAACATTCATCCAGTTGCCATGGGTTGCAGTTGACACTTAAAAATAGTTCTTTCTGTATTTAGACGTGCTTATTAAGCCAGTGATGCTGGCCTTTGCCCTACAGTTTCTCTTCTGAATGTAACTAGGTCACCAGGAACTTTGGCACAGTGCCATCCATTTGCATCTTTTTATGTCTTTTCTAAATTAGGCAAAAAAAGCAAACTTTTTTTAAGTGATAATCTGTTTAGCTGTTCAGAATGTCCATATCTAAGTAGAAGCTGTAAAAATGTCTGTTTCTGTGAATACACAATCCTTGGCGTACATATTTAAATATTGATTAATGTCCATGTTATTCATGGCATATCTAATAAATTATGTATTTGAAATAGTCTTCTGTGGGATGTTCCAAAAACTTTTTGGAATCTATGTTATGAACCAGCCTACTCTGAAACTAAAGAATAACTTTAATTGACACTGTGGATTTCTTTTTTTCCTCATTTATCGGTATCACACTCAGCCCTAATGGTTACTTGTGTTTGAATCAAAACTGAGACTGAATATGGTATTGCGAAATGTGTTTGCCATATAAAGGATATTGCACACTTCGGGGGTGGTTTTTGCATTTGTTATCCCAAAAAGTCCTCTCAAACATAAATTCTGTTTATTTAGAAGTTTGAAGCATACAAATTACTCAGTTTTAAATAACAAGAGATACAGAAAAGTATTGGACAAAAAAAGCTGTAATGGCAAGGGCCTCACGATATAATACATACTGAGATAAATGTTTCATAATGAAATATACACTGTATGGCCAAAAGTATTCACTAACCTGTCTTGACTCGCATATGCAATTATTTGACATCCCATTCCTAATCCATAGGGTTGAATATGATGTCGGTCCACCCTTTGTCGCTATAACTGCTTCAATTTTTCTGGGAAGGCTGTCCACAAGGTTTCGTAGTGTGTTTATGGGAATTTTTGACCATTCCTTTATAAGCGTATTTGTGAGGTCATGTACAATAAGGATGGACGATAACGCCTGGATCTCAGTATCCCAAAGGTGTTCTATTAGGTTTAAGGTCAGGCCAGTCAAGTTCATCCACACCAGCATCATCCATGTCTTTATTGTTTTGTGCACTGGTGTACAGTCATGTTGGAAGAGGAAGGGGCCAGCTCCAAACTGTTCCCACAAAAGTTGGAATTTGTCACAGAGAATGTGTCTCCACTGCTCTCGAGTCCAGTGTTTTACTCACAGCATCCTACGCTTTGAATTGCACTTTATGGCCATGGATGCAGCTGCTCAACCAGGGAAACCTATTTCACAAAGCTCTCTGCGCACCTTTCCTTCTTGAGCTAATCTGAAGGCCATGTGAAGTTTGGCCGCTTGCACAGCATCCGCTGACCCCACTATGTCAGTTTACATAGCCTGCCACTTCATGACTGAGTTGCTGTTGTTCCCAAACACTGCTACCTTCTTATAATACAACTGACAGTTGATTGTGGAATATTTAGGAGAAAGGAAATTTTTTACAACTGGATTTGTTGCACTGGTAGCTTCCTATCACGTTGGAATTCACTGAGCTCTTAAAAGCGACCCATTCTTTCACAAATATTTGTAAAAACAATCTGCTTGCTTAGGTGCTTTATTTTATACACCTGTGTCTATAGAAGTGATTGGAACACCTGATTCAGATTATTTGGATGGGAGCAAATACTTTTGGCAAAATCATGTATCATAATAGATTGTAATAATATTTATATTCCGATACTTTAACAGTGTCTATTTTTAAACTTTTTAAAAAAAGTTTAATTTTTAACAAGTGTAAAGTTTAAAACATAATTTAAATACATATCTATTCTACATGTTAGATTATCAATACAATTTCAATGGTATAAAAATACTACAAAAGTAAACTGTATTGATATTTTACACAAGCCTGAAGCCAAATATAAAAAAAAGACCATTACTATTCATAAACCAATTGATCCTAAACAGAGACTACAGTCTGTCTAAAGTATAGACACTCGAGGCAGGAATGTGCTCTGGGCATTAAAACCAGTCAACAATAAGCTACAGCAAAGGCTCTGAAATCATAAATCGCATGTTAAAATAGCTCAGAATTAATGAATCACATCTTAAAATGCTTGCTACAGATACTAAAAACGCAGCCATATCTAATTTTTGTCCCGGCAGGAGAAGGTTTTGGATACAGGGTGTAAGCATAATTTATAAACTGTGGGGATGTATTTGTTTTCATGTAAAGGAACTGCACGTCCCATCATTCTACTTATTGAATTATTTGCATTTACAGCATTTGGCAGATGCTCTTATGCAGAGCGATTTACTTTATTCCTTGTTATACAACTAAGCAATTAGGGGTTAAGTGCTTTGGGGCCCGGCACTGAAGGCTTGGTGGTGCTGGGAATTGAACCCAGGTCTTCAAGTTGATAGTCCAACATCTTAATCGCTGTACTTCACTGGTTACTGTATTTCTTGAGTCACAGATTATTCCCTGCGGATGTCTAGTGGAAACGTTCTCTACTTTGCAGTACAATGCAAACCCATGATGAGCAATTATTCTGAATTCAAGCCCTTTTTCCTGGGTACTATGACAAGCAAGCAGAGGCATATCTGAGATTAAAATTAGGTTGAGGTCATTGATGAGCTGTATACAATCTTTTGTCTCTGTTTATTTTACTTCTTTATAGTGCTACACAATATATAGTTTTATCATCAACATTGCAATGTGTGTATTTGCAATAGTCACATTACAAAATCTGCAATGTCAAGTGGCTACATTGCAGTTCAGAACACATGATTATTGGATTAATTATAAAGTGTAATAATTAAGTAACAGTTTTAGTTTTGGCTAGTTGTATTTAATTCATATAGTTTAGACTTCACATTTTGATTTTATGTGTAATTATTCCATTTCTATATCGAATCTCGAGAAAACACGATTTTATTTGTATCTTTGTTCTACTGAATTTATCTATGGTTACAATTTGTATTATATTTAACACAACTTTTATTTTACTTTTCTACTTCTAAATTTATCAATCATCAATTTTATCAGTTAATTATTTTATGTTAAAATAATTTCTCATCTGCTTTTCAGCTAGATTTTGCATTTTGTTTATAATTATATTTATATATTTTATTCATAATAGAAGAGGGGACAAATTAGTTTTTAAAGATGCAGCCTGATTAAAAACACTATAACCAATGCTGTAAAAAGCTGTGCCTCTTTAACGCATGAACGTATACAAACTAGATGACCAAAGACAACATTTCTAGAAAACATCATGTATCACTGCAGGTGTCAATTAATTAATTTATTTATTTTTTGGATGGTAGATACAGGTTGCATCAATCAGGAATTTTATTACCCTCTCTCTTTCTCTCTCTTTCTTTGTCTATAATGATGTAACAGAATGTGCAAGTCTTCCATTTTCAAACCCACTTTGTGTGCTGAATGAATGAATTCCTTGTTATCCTTGTGACTAAAAGAGAGAAAATGTTCCTTCATAAAACTTGTCATATTGCTGTAGTTACATTTTTAACTGCATTTCGATTTTTGGAAATAAAACAGTTATTATTTCTGAGGTGATGTTATTTTTTTTAAAGAATGGTTTACTTTCAAAGAGGACAGAAGTGTTATTGTGCAGCTGGTGTTGAGACCTCTAAGCGTTTTCCACTAATTGACTATTTATTTACTCAAGTTCAGTTTTGATTTTAATTTACCCTGTTGGTTAATGTGTAGTTTCACGATAACCCTTTGTTTTGAGGAAGTACTAGCACTTGTGTATCACTTATGTTTGGTATGCTTTTCTAGCCACACGCCTCAGAATGCTGAGAATGCAGTTTGATCTTTGTACCTTTATAAATTAATTAATTTAATTATTGGTAGATTTACTTGTTAATAGATTATTGGTGTAGTTATCCTTGTTATATACCCACATCCTAAATATAATACCAGCTGTTACAAGCCCCATCTTACCTGATAAATTACATAATAAAGTGGAAATTAAAACATTATTTGGATATTAGTAACTGGTTTTAGCTTTATTCTGAAATCTGACAGAACAAAGATGATAATAGTTAATGACTTTAGAATTTTCTGCTATCCATAAAATTTTATGACACTTATGTTTTAACGCTGTATGCTTCAACTCTGGGTGTCTAACTGATCTCCTGTAATAATATAGTCCATACTAAGACTCTTTAGTCCTATCATTGATCCCCTGCAGTTAAGAAAAACAATATTTTGTATGCAGTGGAGTAATTTTTGTACTAAGGTTTAACTTAATATAGCTGGAAGTTATGTAATTTATTAAAGGACTGGTTATTACACAGATACACCATTAGTGAAATTAAAGGTTTAAATAGTACACGTGATTTTTTTTTTTCAGGTTACCAAAATATTAATGCACTAACATATTAATAATTAAAAAAAAAAAAATACAGGGAATAAGTTAGGAAATAAGCGGATTTTAAAGATGAATGCACAGACAAACATAATTAAATTATTGCTCAAAATTTGACAGCTCATTAAGCAAAAGGAGTAGATGTAAGATGTCAAAAAGGAATAAGGAAGAACTATTATTCAAATTTAAAAAAAAACTTGCAATTTAGGTTGTTTACTTACAAGAGAAAATAGGCTCAAGAAGGAAAAAGCAAGTACTGTTTGAATAAAGATATTAAAAATAGTTTGTGTGGTTAGGTGGTAATGACAAGCGGTCACAAAGTGGGTCAATTCTATGTGACACAGCATAAAAAAATTTTAACTTGTTTTTTTAGTGTGATAATAAGTGGTTGGAAAAAAATGTTATTTAAATTCTAACACTGCAAACTGTCTTTGATGTTCAGTGTTTTTATATAAGATCAAAGTATTTTAGATTTTTCTATAAAAATGGAATATTCAGCTAGGGAACATTTACTTTATGATAATCCCCAAATCATCTTAACATGTGTGGCAAGCAGTCATCAATCACAGCAGCAATCATAATGTTAAATATGCTTTGATGAACTCGTATTCCATTGACTTTAAAGATTCATTCATGATCGGACATGCTGTGAATGGCCAGTTATACAGAATAGCTTGTCTTTTAAGTTAATATATCAAGTATGGAATGTATGTTATACCTGGGGAAAAGAGTATTTGGCCAAGGTAAACACTTTTGTGTACAGAAGGCTGCATTTTATTTTTCATAGTATATTTCCTTTTTCTGCAAATAAATATGTAGCTGTAAGAAACTGCTTATGTCAGTTTACTTATCAAGTGTGTGGCCTATTTTACCGCATTATGTAAAAATAAATCTCTGGTCAAAAACTCTATTTATAAATACTGTAGTAAGTATTCTGACATTTTATTATTGTTTTTTAACTTGATTTAATAGTAGTTATAGATGGCAATTTGCTTGGCCATACTGAAGTTCTTAACTGTGACAGAAAATTAATTGGAGAACATGCACTGTAATTTTCTGCAGTCTTTTTATAACCTTTGTGAATTTCAGTATAATATAAACTTCTTGTTTAATAGGAGTAAAGTAAAGTTAATGTTTAGTATTGGAAGCTGTATGTTTGTGTGTCTCTGCAGGATAAAGGGTATAATGGCCTATGGGGAGGGGTGGCCTAGTGGTTAAGGCTAATACCAGAAAGACCAGGGTTCAATTCCCAGCACCATCAAGCCACCACTGTGGGTTTCTGAGCAAGGCCCTTAACCCCCAATTGCTCAGTTGTAAGTCGCTCTGGATAAGGGCGTCTGCCAAATGCTGTAAATGTATACGTGGCTGCACAGACACACTATATTTTCACCTTTTCATAAACAAGAATGTGGAACTGTCACATATGTTCTATGTTCCTTTTTTTAAAGCAATGTCTTAAAATACCTGTATAGACATCCGGTTAATTTCCTGCCAACAATTACTTTATTTCCTACATCCAAATGTGTCTACAAGAATTTTCTATCCACCTGTCTGAGAAATACCTGTAAGTTCTTAGAAATCCCAAAGATTGTAAATCATCAGGAACAGATGTGACTTTAGTAACTAAGTGCACAGCATTACCTGTTTAAGGTTTGTGCCAATGAGATTCAGTTCCAGGGACTGTCCTTCCTCAAAATCGCACAGCTGTTATGTAGTGAGGTGACGCACTCCTTTTTTTTCTTTTTCTTGGTTGCCTTCAAACAGTTCTGGGAATGCAGTATGTTATAATCATCTGGTTGACTGGGGCATACAGACAATTTCCAAACAGTTCAGGGCAAAGCTCCAGGTCAGCCACCCTGACGATATATCTTGCTTTCACAAACATGTTGAGACAGCAATCTTTGGTCCACCCTTTTTTCTTTTTAAATAAGATTTCCAAATACTTGGTGTAATTAGGATGGGCCCATTTTCCATGCTGTGATGCAAGATTTTCTTAGAATCTCTTGCAAAATTGACTACTACATTATGAAAAATCTTCTAGTTACAGTGTTGCATAAGGACACAAGCTTACCTGCTGAAACTTGTTAGATATATTTGTGGTTATGTGTGGCTTAAAAGACTGCTTTGTGCATAGCTGACTTTTATTGTTGTGGGAAATGACAAGAATAGCTGAATCATATTTGTTTTCTTCCATTTCCTGGCAGCACACTGACTCAGATGTTTAAAAAAAAACAAAACTTCCTTGTCTGTAAAATTCACTTCAGGCATTCACGCCACAGTCATTTTTCTAAAACCGTTGTATGGATATTGCAACATGTTTTTTTCAAAAATATCTGGAAAACATCCAGTGCAATTTATTAGCGTTCTCTATAAAAGAAGACTGGATAATGGGGAACAACACTTAGTCAGTCTGTTTGATTTATCGTCAAAGCACTTAATGGGAACTAAAGATTTATCTGTAATGTGGTGAAAGTTGAGGGTTGCTTCATCATTGAGCAATTATGCAACATGTAGCTGCGTCTTTAAGTGTAAACATATTTCCCTTATGGACTTGGGTGAGAGTTGTGCAAGGCAAGTCAAAAGACCGAAAAGCTGAGATCAGCTTGTGATAATGTGGCCTATGGTGTGAGGGTTTTTCAGACATGACACAAATACTCAGTGTGTAAATGTGAACTGATTACTGGTAAAAGTGATTCTGTAGAAGTTTTGCTGTCATCTCATCAAACCACTGGTTGAAATGTTTCAGGTTTGAACATGTGGGTTTTTAGTAAAGTTTACATAATATATGTAATTTAATACTGGAATGTTATACAAGTGTTAAATTAATGGAAATTATGTTAAGAGATTGGGGGAGACTGAGCAGGCATGTCTAACAGGAAGTCTGTATTAACATAAAAAGATTTTTTTTTAATTTACAGTTGGGAGATCAGAAAATAAATTTATAAGTGTAACACATCATTGCTGCCTATCCATCTGTTCTAAGTTGTTTAGTTAGTCAAATCTATAATGACGATATAAAGACGCAGGCTTTTTTTCTACCATGCTGAGAGCAACTTTTTAGAAAACAAGGAAGAGAAGGGTGTTTTTGTTGCTGCTCCTTGACATCAATGTTGAAGACCTTTTAGCATTTTAGTCTATTTTTGGTTACCAGTGCTTTTGCTTTCCATGTATTGTGGACCAAATTAACCTAATTTTGGTTGGATGTATACAGTAAAAGGGGGTTATGTTACCCTCTAGATTATATCCAGACTTGCTTAAACATCAAGGTGATATTATATGAACAATACACCTCTTGCTCTTGCTACTTGTTGACTAATAAAGGTAACTAAAATATTACTGAAGCTATGTCATTACTTAAAACACAGTTTAGACATTTTAAGGTTTCTGCACATTACTTGAACAAAAGTTGTTTTATGGCTTTGTCTTTAAGCACCTAAAAAATTAATTGAATGGATTATATTTTCCCTGTACAGAAAGGTGAAGTGCTTATGATTGTTCCCAAACTTTTAAATTATCTGCTGACTCATCTATTGGCAAAATGGTTGACCCAACTTTGCTCGTAAAAGGCTGTGCCTTGCTTGGTAACTTATTATGTATCACAACACAATTGCTTCACTTGTTAAACAGTCAGATGTTTGTTATTAAACCTAAACTTTCCTGTTTTGATTATTGTAACTATTTCCATGTTTAAATTATTTGCTCTAATTATTTGTTTAACTTTCTACTGGTTAACTTTCTAAGTTATGACAAGTTCCAGATATGGCAACTACTATATGCTTACTAGCAACCACTGTCGTCTGTTTTGTATTACATTAACAGGAACAACAATCTCCTGACAAAGATAAACAAAAAATCATGCAAACGAAAGCCAGGCACTTTGTACAAAAGTCAAATACTAGTTAAATTGTAAAAAGTGATTACTGATCTTGTGCAATTTTAGTGTATTTTTCACTTCTACCAATAACCCACTGCTATTTAACACTTTCACTGTTATACATGACTGAGTTAACTGAAGGCAATAATTAAATGCAATTATCTGTTTTAAATAACTGATTACTTTGCTATATAATAGTCTTCTATTTACATTTTATTTCACATTTATCATAATCAGCAAAAAAGAGTTTATTAGCACAATTGTGTTAAATGCATGATAGTTCAAGGTGGTGTTTGAGAAGATGGCATGTAAGAATCATCTGATTCTAAAGTACTTGTGCATCTTGCTTTTGTTAAGGTCTCTAACATTCAAGTGTAAACCTTGTGGCTTTTGGTATCCATTGTGCCACTCTTGAATTTGTAAATTACAAAAGATCCAGGATCTGTGCACCCAAGAGCTCAGTATCAGAAAATCAGGATAGATGTCCTTCTGCGTCAAAAAGAAGACCTTTATCTTTAAAGATGCTTCTGTTATATCCCATCATTAGTCATCACCTGCTAAAGTCAAAGAGATGACCAGATTTCGTAATAGTGCACCACTCTCTCTGTCCAAGGACCCCTTCAGCTGGTGGCTTCTTAACAAGGCCTTGCTGGCCTTGATTGCATAGCACTTGAGAGAATAAATAGGCGAAGGGGTGGTTAAGGTGTTGGACTGATACCAGAAAGACCAGGGTTCGATTCCCAGCACCGCCAAGCCACCTCTGTGGACTCCTGAGAAAGGCCCTTAACCCTCAGTTGTAAAATGTAAATGTAAATCTATTTTGCCCACACATACACCCATGGTGCATCTACTTTTCTTTTGTGCCACTCAGAAGCTTAGTTTTATTATATTCTTAAAATAAATCTTCTATAAATGTAAAACCTTCCTATTTCTCTACATATATTATAAATCCATGTCTTTTTCTTGTTGGCAGTTAAAAAAGGTATCTCCAGTGCTTAGTTAATGGGTACTTCTGTAGCTTAAACATCAGTGTTTATTTTACCGTCCAGGTTGAAGTTAGATTAATACAGGGAAGTGCAGAGAGGAATTTAGGTTTCATGTCAGAATGCATTGATGTAATGGAGCCGATTCAGATTTGTATGTCAACAGGACGTTGTGGCTTTCATGTAGTTTTGAAATGTTTCAGTCTTTTATATATGTTTTATCATTGCCAATATTTGTGTGTGATTTTCTCCAAACATCTTGAGCTTTTCATACAAACACAGTATCTGTGTTCAGGGGGAACCCAGCGTCTTCCACGAACTATAGGAGTGTCTTTGGCAAAGGAGCTGATCTTTGCTGGAAGGGTGGTTGATGGTGCTGAGGCAAAGACTTTTGGACTGGTTAACCATGTTGTGGAGCAGAACAAGAGTGGAGATGCAGCATACCTAAAAGCTCTGGAGTTGGCCAGAGAATTTAACCTACAGGTAATTTAGAAATCATGTACAGAACAAGCACACACTCCTATGGGTAATTTCAGAATAACCAACTAACCTAATGTACATGTTTTCGGCTGTGGGAGAAACCAGAGAACCTGGTGCAAACCTAAACAAGACTGGGGAGAACATGCAAACACCTTGCCTGGGACCTTCTTGCTGTAAGGCAACTGTGCTTACCACTACACCACTGCGCCGCCCAACATACAAATTTTAAATGACAAATAAAAATTTTAAGGGAAAAAGAGAAAAACATACATTTTACTGGATTTGTAACTGATGATTATGTGATGATAATGAAACAATGCTTTTAAAACAGTATTCACAGTTTTGTAATAAGAGTCTGTCAACTTTATACATGATAAATTTTATTTTACTTTTTGTGCTCTAGATCTGTCAGATGTGAGTCAATTATTCAGCATTCTACAAGTCACTTGTAGTGTGATCTAGATCCGAGCTGCTAAGTACAATTTCTAAACCAATTTTAAATGAATTTGTGACTTAGGCTTTTTTAAGCTAGAAAAGATGTTTCTTCTTTTGCATTTTTTGTAAGGGTTAATTTTTTTGTGTAATAGATTATATGATTAGTAGTACTAGTAGTAGTAAAATTAGGTGCTTTAAGTGAACACCATTTTGCCATATTTGGGTAACTGGGTATTGTTTTATACGATTTTGCACACTGTACTGTGACTCATAGGCAGGGAGCTAATCTTGCAGCTCTTTAATGTTGCTGTAGGTCTTATACAGTGAGTATCTAGTTTAAGTAACGATGTTGTGTGATTGAATTACACAATAAATATAACTGAAATTTGATGCCGTTACTTAAAAAAATGTTCAGTTACTTTTGAAAACGTTAGACCACCAAAATGTTCATCTTCTTTACCCGCTTATTCCCGAATCTGGGGTCACAGGGGTCTGCTGGAG
>JAOTQW010059657.1:0-16548 GCA_026260075.1 Sisor rabdophorus
GACCTTCTTGTTGTGAGGCGACGGTGCTAACCACTGCGCCACCGCGCCGCCCCTAATGTGGAACATCTCATTGGCAAACTCATTGGCACAGGGGTCTGAGATTGATTGGAGTGATTGGAAAAGTCCTGACACACATTTCAATTTATGTGTTGAAACTGACAAAAAAAAATCACCTTCAAACACACTTTGCATTATAATGTGAAACGCAGTGTATACACACTCTCATGCTCGCACTCGCGCGCACACACACGCTCACTCACAGTTGGTTGAGTGGATCTTCTCTTCCAGTTTACAGTGGAGTTTGAGTTCAGAGACAAGCCAAAAACACAGTTTAGTAAACTCGGGCGACGATGCACCCCCGCTGAGAGCTGCCTGCAGAGCACCATCTTCTAACAGTGGTCCCTGATACCTAGACACACACACACACACACACACACACACACACACACGACAGACTTTTTATTACAGAATTTACGCTGATGTGAGAACCCAGTGGATTGGCCGTAGGTGTATTTGGGAAGCCTGACATGAAGGGACATCAGGATGGAATGTAAAGTCATAGTCACAAAAAAAATTTTTTTTTTTTATTATTATTTTTGTAAAATTTGTTATATATGTAACCTCGGTGAGAGTGGAAGGAGACATTGCAGAGCATCCGCTATGGGACATTCCTCAACCTTCACTTTTTTTCGGAATCTGATCCTAAACATTACTCGCAATGTCTCATTCCGCTCTTAGGTTATGGATGTTACCAGAGACATTCCCTTTCGACCTTTACTAGACATTGCAGAGCATCCGCTATGGGAAACAGTGCGTTAAATTACGCCTGGTGAGCAGACACTTGTAACAGGAGAAAAACCCAGCGAGCTAGAGCTAACCCTCAGGATAAGCTATTTGGCAAGAGGGACTGAAATATATCCATCCACGCTTTGCGGGAAGAGAAATAAAGACACGATACGATAAAATACCTCGTTATAAACGGAAATCGGAAAGCCCCCACCCCATTCAAATGCTCCCCTATTTGGGAGCTCAGGATGATAAAATACACGCCCCAGTTAGGATAACCGGGAATTTGCACTGCTCTGATGGAAAGCAGATGGCGACCTGCCCACCTCAGTAGGTGAACAGCCCTCGCGAAGAGAGTGCGATGTGTATAAAACTACCGACATATTGTCTGTACGAATCAGTACATGCTGCTGCGCCAATTGAGGAAGAAAGGCTATCAGAAGGCCAAGAATACTGCCTTGAGCTCCAAGCGGTTTATATGCAGGTTTGCCTGAGAAAAAGACCACTGTGCCAACACTGTCATGCCCTCGCAGGCTTCCCTTCAGACCTGGGACGATGCAACCGTCCTGATAACCATGCGTTATGTCACCATCTATAAGGGGCCTTCTTGGCTGTACAATTCTGGGCCCTGCCGTAGCTATCTCCTGCAGCAATCTCATGTGTAGCAAACCCCTGTGAGAGATGAGGCCATCAGACACAGGATCCTTTGAAAGGTATTCAAGCATGCATTAAAAAAAGGCTTAAAAAGGCACAAGGTAGATAAGATGACTGCTCTGCGCTGAGAGTGGCGAGCGTGCATCTCCAGTACCAGTATGACAGTAGACAAGGACACTCTTTTGTATGTTCACGCATGGCTCCATTGACTTTAAGTGGCGGAGCAACATGTGCACGTGGCTGACTGTGCCTGCCATAAGTGGGCTAGGATAAGCCAGCCATCCAAATAATTAAGGATGTGCATCCTGCTCGCTTGGACAGAGAGGAGTGCTGCATCCATGCACATGGAAAATACGCGCAGAGTCAGGGCCAACCACGAAAAGTTGCTACCCCTTCAAAGGCAACCCGAGAAAATGCCTGTGATGCTGACAGATCTGAACTTGGAAAGAAGTGTCATTTAGATCCAGAGTCACGAACCAGTCCCCTGGCCGTATGTGTGCTAGAATCTGTTTTAACGTTAACATACTGAAGGAGCGTTTGCAAAGCGCTCTGCTCACCAGTCTTAGATTCAAAATCGGACATAACCCTCTTATACGTGTAAGAACCAGGAAGTAATGACTGTAGTTTTTCACAAGGAGATCGCAAAAAAATAATGAAAATTAATAACTGTATCACAACGTTGAAATGAGACAGCCTGGGTCAAAACTAAAGCGCCTAGTCGGAATATCCCACCATGCTTCGATGCAATGATTTAACAGGCTTAGACGCTCAAGCTTTGAGATATTGTGCATGATGGTCCAGTGCACCAGCATCCTCAGTTTACAGGACGTGTGGAGCAGCTGTTTATGGCGAGTGAAGAAAATTTCCTTTTAATTGACAGTGAAATTTGTTACAAATTTTATCTCTTGAGCTCATGCATGCTACGTTTTATTGGCAAGGTGTGCTGTTGGCACAAAGAACCTTTAATAAGGATGGGCACAGATGAATTGCCACAGCCTCCTCCTCGAAATGGACTCTGATTAGGGTGCAGCCCACGCCTTCACTACCTGCTCATGCACATCAAGTTCCAGGTGAACGCTAGGGCCATGGACAGGGCCCTCGAGAGCACCTCACAGAGGTCCAGGGGCTCTTCGTTGTCAGGAGGATGCTGCACCAGCCAATCGAGTCTCTTTAACACACATACCGAGATTGAGGCCGAAAGAGAAGTTGTCCGGCGGTCGGCAGTTATCCTTTGCAAAGAAAACGGTGGACCTACTTTGCTGATCCCGTATCAGGCCACCGGTATCCTGCGGTCGGGAGGAATTCGACAGCGGCGAATATTACATAGACATACATACAAATTTATATATATATATATATATATATATATATATATATAATTCCACATTTCGATTAACGATCACACTTACAGACGGATAAATAATTGGTATCGGATCGAAATAACCAATAAACATTGAATCTCCTGTTATGGTCGTCTGTCCGGTGTGTCTCAGACTCCCTTGCTTTAACCTTCTCTATTCTGTTTATTTTAATCGTGTTAATTTAAACCCGTGAAACTGATTTTACTGCGAAAATGTCAACAAACCTGAAACGATCGAACGTGATTAAAATTCTCTTTGACACACTGACTGACAAACACACATACTTAACCTACTGTCTTTGATACACACCCCAAATCCTCCAGAGAGTCCAGAATGTCGTTCTCCATCAAGATAAATCTTTAATTTAGCTTAAACTAGAAGAAATCATACAATTCCGACACACTCCCTTTACACCAATGCTGCATGATATGCACTGCTGGCAGGACAGGGGTCCTAACAGCGAATGTATAGCTGACCAGAAATATCCCAAACAAAAACATCAAATAAATTAATAAATAATTTATACAATTTTTATACACACGTTTATTTTCTCTTTATAATCATAAAGGATTCCGGTTAAGGTATATGTTTGTTGAAGTACAGATATAAAGACGTTAATGTAGCTTTTTAGGTGGCATATTAAAGGACGGGCGGCGCGGTGGTGTAGTGGCTCGCACGGTCGCCCAAACCCAGAAGGTCCCTATTCCACACCAATGGGTCTTTCTGTGCGGAGTTCTCCTGCGTGGGTGTTCTCCCACAGTCTAAAAACATTACATTCGGTTGATTGGTGATTTTAAATCGCCCATTAAAGCAATTTATCTTGTCTGTGTGGATGGACTGGCGATCTGTCCAGGGTGTACCCTCTGCGCGCTGGGATAGGCTCCAGCAGACACCCGTGACCCTGAATTAGGGAATAAGCGAAAGATTGAATATTATAGGACAGGTTCATGCAAAATCACTAACCAACATACTCAAAATGTAGGTATTTTATTACGATTTTTGACGTTTCAAACTGGGTTAGCACATTATTACACCTCCAAATAATAAACTGTTAACGAAATATAGGAAATTGCGTAATATGTAGCTAAATTGTTTGTTTTTTAAATATAATTTTAAAAACATTGAGTCGGATCGACGTCAGGTCTCGTTAAGAATATATATATTTGTAAAAGGATTTTTGTTGAGGATTTGAGAAATTTAACTGGATATTAGCTAAGAATTTTTTTAAAATCAGGCGAATATGAAAGGCACATAACCATGGGGTCCTGCAGAATTTTACAGCGCTGAAATTATTTGTCGTGGTTGTTCAGGAAAATACGAACATTTGTAATCTCGAGGCAAAGTGTTTAGTGACAATTTAATGGACAGCTTTTGTCAAATTTCAGGTTGATTAAAATATCATTCGTGTATTTATGTTTATTTGAACTTTTTTTTCATTATTAATGCTAAGCTAAGAGTAAAAGGAATGCACCGCGGACTGAACTCGGACTATCAACGAGCTCCTGTTCCTCCTTCTCAATATGTAGCTGCAGCAGGTTCCGGGGTCGGTCGTTCTTTTCCAGCCCCGTATTACAGGCCCAGATTTCCTTCGCATTTCCAGAACCTCGTGTCCTACCCCATCTCCATCCCTCCTCCAGGGTTTCAGAGATTCAGCAACGAACCGAGTTACCAGGTAAAGACTGGCATACTGATACGCACGCAGGTTTGCTATCCTGGTGGGGACTCTTCATAGGTGGAATGGTTTTTATACTGTACAAACTTTTTTCCATAACCCCTTTCTTCTTCTTCTTCTCCTCCTCCTTTCGGCTGCTCCCATGTCGGGGTCGCCACAGCGAATCACCTGTTTCCACCTAGCCCTATTCTCTATATCCTTCTCACTCACACCCACTAACTTCATGTCTTCATTTATCGCATCCATATTCCTCCTCTTTGGTCTTCCCCTTTGCCTTCTTCCTGGTAGCTTCCCTGGCCTTTCCTCCAGAACACCCAACATGCGCCGTCCACCCTGATAAACTCGTTTCTAACCCTGTCCAACCTTGTCACTCCCAAAGAAAACCCTCAACATCTTTAATTCTGCTACTTCCAGCCTTGCCACCTGTCTCTTTTTTTCCATAACCCCTATCCAAAACAGCGTTATATATTCAAATATGGTAATGAAATCAAAGTTTAAACAGAAGAGTAGAAGTCAGTTTGCTCTGAAGAGCAAGCCGGAAGCCACGGTGGCAAGGAAATAACTCCCTAAGAGCGTAATAGGAAGAAAAATTGAACAGACCCACCAGGAACCCATCCTCGTTTGGGTGATGGACAGACACAAAAATTTTACAGTGTGGGTGGTAGCTGTAGCGTCTTGATGATTGTCAACCCGATATGAGGCATCGGGAATGGCCAGAAAGAGCCAACGAAGACTGGTGGTCAGATCTCCGGGGTGGCATGTGTATTTCGACAGTAAGAGAGTGGGAAAGAAAAGGAATTAGGTGTTGAGTGCAGACAGAGACTCCGGCAAAACTAAGGGGGGTTGAGGAGTCAGACATGAGGGCTCCCTGATACGTAAAGCAACCAGACACACTCGCTGTCGGCAGTCTAATAGTAAAATGCCTGGTTAAATAAATACGTCTTTTAGTCTTAACTTACATACAGAGACTGTGTCGGATTCAAGGACATAAACTGGAAGGCTGTTGCATAACTTTGGGGCTTTGTATAAAAAAAAAGCTCTGTCCCTTGCTGTAGTTTTATGAACATGTGGTACTGACACACAGCCTGCATCCTTTGATCGAAGTAGGTGTGATGGAATAAAAGCATGAATTATTATTTCTGTGTTATATGACAACTTTTTTTTATTTTTTATTACAAAGCTTTAATTGACATTAGAGTCTATAATCACACCCTGACTGTTGCGCTTGATGAAACAAAAAGACTGTCTAAAGTTTGGGCATGTGATCAAAAAGATTCTCTGGCTACCTATGACCCCAGAACCAGAACCTCTGTTTTGTCCGAATTAAGAAGAAGGATTCAGTCTCATTATGTCATTCACACATTGTTTAACTTTACTTAACTGATGTTTTGCATCTGCTGTCTCTGTGCAGGTTTCTTAATCAGTGGCTTAATGACTGCTATTTTAAATGAATTTTGGCACAGCACTTTTGTACGTCTGCTAAATGCTGTAAATGTAAAATTATTTTTATTTTCAATCAGGTTGAAGAGAGATGTTGATCGAGCTTCACAGAGAACATTTTTGTAGACCAGAAAGCTCTCTTTCCATGCTGCCTTAAATACTAATAGTTTAGTTTGTCACCAATTTGGTTCAACACTGTGTTAGTGCGTATGATTATCCCATAACTTTTATTCCATAATCAATAACCCACATCCTTTCTCTGTTTGCATTCTTAAGTTAAACAGTTAAATTCATCAAGATTTTGTACATGTGGATCAATTTTGATTCCCATCGTGACAGAGTCCCTGTGTGTTCAGGTTTAGGTCCCCACCAGAGGGTGGGTGGGTGTGTATGTGTGTGTATGTATGTGTGTGTATGTATATATATATATATATATATATATATAAAAAATTACATAATTACACATGCACACTGTGCCACAATACATTGAGGTGTGCATGCTTGTGTGTTTGAGAACAGGAGGAAGCTCCTCCAGCACAGTTTCCTGTAGGACGGTCACTTCACCAGGACGAGCTGCAGAATCTGGAGGTGACGTAAGTAACACACACGCGTACTAAAGGTGGGGGTGGTGTTAAAGAAATAAACTGATGCAGAAGTAAAGAGGAAGAAAAACACTGACGCAGCGGCACCGCCTTCTCTAAATATTAAAATAAGCTTTGGTATTCTGCTATTTGTCCTTACAGAAAGAAAGCAGAGGAATTTCTGCGCATGCTGGAAACTAAAGACTGGATCAAACCGCCCGGCAAATCAGCAGACAAAGGAACGAAGCGTCCCGGTGCAGACGGACAGCCTGAGAGACATGCCTCCAAGAAACACACCAGAGGGCGGAGTTGGAGTAGGAGCAGAAGCCGAAGTCGAGGGCGAAGCCAAAGTCGAGGGCAAAGCCTAGCGAAAAGCAGAGCTCACAGTCGAGGTAAAAGCCAAGCTCGGAGTAGGAGTAGGAGTCGGAGGAAAAGTTGTTCCAGGACCAAAAGCAGACCCTGCAGTCGCAGTCGAGAGCGCAGCTTAACCAGGAGTAAAAGCCAACCTCGACTTTGTAAAGACTCTCTGCCCAGCGTTATAGACACTAAGGTTCCATCTGTTCGAGTGCTGGATCTGATCCAGAACCTGAAGCAAATTATTCAAAGTAAAGAGCTGGAGAAACATCTAAGTGTGAAGAAGGAAACCTCCATGATAAACCAGGTATAAACCTACACACTACATAAACACTCCCTTACCTTATCATCTGTCAAACTTAATAAAGGCCTAACACGCTTATATATCTAAAATTGATCTTAAAGCAGGAAAACGCAGCTCCTCGGCATGTTCCTGAAATTTCTGACCCAGAGAACTCTGTACTCCCTCACGAGCGAGTGTCTGTAAACGACAGCACGTCTTGGCTCGTCTCCTGGAATAATCGGGAGAGAAATCCGGAAGCCTTTACCAATAAGTGTGTCTTCTCTAGTGTGGAGGATGAGGAGGAGTTTCTGTATGGAGAAGACAACGCAAGAAAAAAACCCCAAGCCGTTACCGTGCCCCTCGCTCAAACTCCCACCCCTATCACGACCTCCAGACAACCCATGACCCCAGACGTGTCAGCAGAGGAGTGTGAGAAGGTTAAAAACCTGCTGAAGACCATCGGGCTAAACTTGAACCAGGCCGACATCAAAAAGATGGCCGCCAGACTGAAGCAAAAGCAGGCAGAGCAGAGAGAAGCGAGTACTAGCACGCCCCTTAGAACTACACTGGAGACACTGATGAACTGCAGTGAAGGTAGATTAGACCTTATTACGTTGATAATATCCCCCAAAAGTATGTTTGGTCATTTCTTGATTAACTGGGTCACGGGGGTCTGCTGGAGCCTATCCCATCGCACACAGGGCGAAAGGCAGGGGGTACACCCTGAACAGCTCGCCAGTCCATTGCAGGGCCACACACACGCACTTGCACTCACTTGGCAATTCAGAATCACCAATCAAACTAATGCACATGTTGTTGGACCGTGGGTATCCAAAAAAATTGGTTTTGTTTGTGATGTGTGCAGTGCAGAAATCTGATGACTGTAGGAGTAATTGCTCTAAAAGCAGCCAATCACATCGCGAGTCTAATCATACAGAGGTAAACGACTGAACGGACGGACATGTCTGTGTGTGTCTTTCTGTCAGTCTGTGCTGATGAGATGTGTGTCTGTTAGCAGAGCGAGAAGAGAGAGAGGGAAGGGGAGTCTAGAGAGAAACAGATTCAAAAGAAGAGGAAGGAGTATCTAGTGAAGGAGCTGGAGGGCCTGCTTAAACATGAAGGTACTCACATGGAACATACCCCAGACACCCCTTTCCCCTTCCATCACTTACAGCAGGACTCTCCTCTCTTTTGCTCCGTCACTGCAGGTTCTGGTGATCTGATTCCTGTCATCGGTTTCTTCTGTCAGAGCTGTGAGGAGTTTTTTGGAGATCTGAAAAGCGCAGAGGAACACAAACACACAAACACACACCAGGTGAATACACACCACACACACAAGGTTTCAGTTTTTAATTTGTCAGTGGATTTCACAGATTGACTGATTTTAAATTAATAAGAAATGATTTACTAAAGTAAAGACCTGAGAACCAGATCGCACATCGATATTAGAAGAATTAAGCACTAGATTACATAGCGTATGAATAAATTGGATGCATTTAAAATGTTGAAATGTGGAAACCACTAGTTTAGCTGGTGTATCTTTCCTTGTACAATAACACAAATTCATCTTCTATACCCGCTTATTCCCGAACCCGGGGTCACAGGGTCTGCTGGAGCCTATCCCAGCGAACACTGCGAAAAGCAGGCGGTACATCCTGGACAAGTCGCCAGACCATTGCAGGGCTACACACACACTCATTCACCAATTACCAATCATTGGAATCACCAATCAACCTAATGCACATGTTTTTGGACTGTGGAAGAAAACCGGAGTACCTGTAGAAAACCCCCGCAAGCGCAGTGGGGGAACTTGCAAACTCCGCACAGAAAGACCCCGTGCTCGGGATTCGAAGGTCTGATATTAGGGTCTTCATTTTTATATCTGCTGAATTATTCTAGGCCAGTTACATAGGAGTGATTGGATTCTAATCTCGTTCTCTGTTTATCGATTATCAAAATCACTTCACTGGTTTGATAGTTTTCACTCCATTACAGGATCGACAGCTGAAAGACTTCAAGCTACTCGGAGAAAAGAAACCCACAGAGGGACGAGAGCAGAGAGAGAGAACCCCTAAGGGAAAGAGACTGAGAGAGGACACTCGCAGCACAGAGGACAAGTCCAAAGAGAAAAAAGTAAAGGATGACACCCACTCACATAAGAGCAGCAAAAAGAAAAAGAAGAAGGAGAAAAAGAAGAAGAAAAAGATAGAAAAGAAAGTGAAGCAAAAGAGTTAAAACAAAAAAAAAACCCACAGGCAAAACTTCTGCAAATGTTCCACAGGACTGGGACGCCGTTGCTCCCTCTAGTGGTGCTCTGACGCTTAGAACGAGGCTTATTTTACTACTACTAATAAATCTTTCAGTCTTTAATCCTTCATTCATTCAGTCATCTATTTTCTATATCGGCCTATTCTCTCGGGCCATGGTGGTCATCTCGGTACACATAAGGTGAAAGGTACGTCCAGGCCCATCCAGGCTGTAATCTCCAGTGTGAATTGAATGACCTGAGGGGGGCAGTACTGTTCTTCAAATCCAACCTTTTAATATGGATCCGTTTTGTTTCCCGTAGAATTTAACAGGAAACTGAGGGATTGGGCTGAAATGTATTTAACTTTCTCTGTGTATGCTGACAGGCGGGACTTTGGAACGATCAATCAGAATTTGGTTTCAGAATCCAGCAGTTTTAACGTTTAAAAAAAACCAACAGTTTATAAGTCCTAAAAGATGTGAAATGATTCAGATTTGATTCGTTAACGATTTTACTCCCAATTAAATCAAGTGATTTAACTGGCTCATTTGAATTCTGTTCTTTAAAAAAAATCTAAATCTCAGCTAGTTAGTTATTAAGGTAGTGTAAAGTGGTAATAACAGCCTGGGGGGGTGTAATTCAGTTATTACCAAGTTTAATCTACAGAAATTATTTCGGTTTATTAACAGCACAATGAGCGGCCATTTTAAAAGGAAAAAGTTGGTTATGACAGCATGTTACAGTCGCCTTACAGCGAGAATGTCCAATGTGCTCCCTGTGTTTACTTCGGTTTCCTCCCAGTATAAAAACATGTACATCAGGTTGAGCGGTGATTCTAAATTACCCGTAGGAGTGAATGAATGAGTGTGTGTGCGTGTGTGGTTGTTCGTATATGTAGGCTCCAGCAGACTGGCTGCCTACTCCCTGCTGGGATTCAGGCTGAATTCTGATTCGCTGTCAATGCTCATGAGGTTTCTTGCGTGTGATTAGTCACAAGCTGCGTCAATTAAGGCTTCTGCATGAAAGTGGGCGGGTCCATCAAGTTCCCGTGAACACCTACAACAGTCATTTGATGTTACAGGGTTCCTTCTATACAATCCGGAACCACGGGTTCTGTCCAATCTAAAAAGCACACAAACCTCGAACCCGACATCAACGGTGTTCATGGGAATGTGGATGTTTCAGAAAACAATCTGACTGACTTTGAGAACCCTCAGCCATCAGAAAGCACATTACACCGCCAGCATTATCAGTGTTACTGATCAGACAGTAGAACCCTTACAGAAATTCAAGAACCTCCCACTCTCTGACAGACTATGCTGTCAAATAACGTGCATCACAGCTGTGGGAAAAAAAACCCCTGAATTGAATTTTTCTTACTATCTAACTGGAACATTCATAGAACCCAACACCACAGTGTAAAAACTATCAGAGCTTCCAAAAGGGCTGTGTATTCCATGTGTCTGTTAATGATGTACAGTTGGGTATGAGTGCGTATCACACTGCTTGTGTGTTTGTGTATGAAGTTGATGTTGGCTATGATTAAAGTTAAAATTGATTTTTTTTTTACAATTGGGGACAAAGACACAAACATTCACAGTAATCGAAAGTTACGTTCTGTGAATGTTTTACCAAAAAACGCGGTGTTTTTGAAAATATTTTTATATCAATTTTACAAACATCATTTCTACCTCAAATGTATAAACAGCAGAAAACAACATTGGCAACTGTTCAGAAACGCTACTCAAGAGTCACAAATGTGTCACATCTTCAAGGAAAGTTTCACACATGTTTTTGGCAAATTCGGTTCTTTATATTAAAGTTAGGAGTTTGTTAGTGCGGGGCGGAGCTCTGAAATAAATCGATCAAAAATCACTACGGAGGTCTTTATGTTATCTAGGCTAATTCAATATTGAGAGGTGATGTCAAAATCAAATATTTGATTAGCTCCGCCCCTTATGACTCTCCGACAACCATCACCAAGACGATACGGTCTTATTCGCCTTAATCACACAGACAATGTTAGTGTGTTTGTTGTATGTATATTAGCTTCATTAGTCATAAATATTTGGCACATGGCATTTGAAATTTCACAGAAACGCCTCTCAAACAAACATACACTGTAATATCTTTTGCTGCTGATTTTCTTTTAAAAAATCTCCCAGGATTCTCTGAAAATGGAGCAACGCTGCGGCTGCTAGCTTCATAGCACAGGACTTCCTGTTTTATCAGCTTCTTTAGATCCGTCTTTCATCAGTGCTGAAAAAAACCTGCAGCAGGAAATTAAAACAATAAATGAAATTAATCACACTCCAATCAGCAGGGATGGCATTTGAAGCATAAAATGATATTCGTTAAGCCCTGAGAATTAATTATGCAAAACCCATGCCCCCCACCCCCTCCCTAACACACGCGTATAAGGACCAGCATGATGAAATATCTAAAATTATTCATTTATTAATATTATTCATTCAACTTCTATACAAGCATTCCTAAACTCTGGGCCACTGAGACCTGCTGGAGCCTATCCCAGTGCACATAGGGCAAAAAGCAGGCGTAAACCCTAGACAGCACACCAGTCCATTGCAGGGCCACGCGTAGACGAACAACCAGACACTTCTATGATCATTCTCATGGGCAATTTACAATCATCAAATCGACCTAATGAACACACTTTTGGACTGTGGGAGTAAATCGGAGTAAACAGAGTGTGGAAACCACTACGCCTATAATAAATGTAATGTGGGTGAACGGATGTTTTGTTTACCTGGTTCCATCGGCGGTTGTTGCTAAGCATGTGTGTGTTAGAGATGCAGGTAAAGAGTGTGTCGACCGGAGTATTCAGAAGGTGGCGAGACAGGAACTGGGCACTGTGGATGAAGTCCATCTGCAACAGGACATCCTGATAAAGACGCAGGATTCCCAGCGCCGTGCGGAACAAAGCTTCCTCTCCATCACGACAGAACAAATCCCACACACGACACGCCACGTCCAGCGGCAAGGGCTTACTGTACAGCGTGAAGATCCTAAACACACAATGCCACAACGAGAGAGTGAAAAACATACACACACTCAAATCTAGTGTAGGGAAAGTTATTATAAATAGCATACACTTCCTAAAAACAGGAAGTGTGGATCGGGTGTTAGGTGGAGGAAGTGTCTGAGTGAGGTAATAGGAAGTATGATCTACGAAATAGGGTGTAGAAAAAAAGAAATAGGATTTATAGAGTAAGAGGGTGCAGGAAAATGGACCCGAGAAGTTTTATCCAGTAAGATGTAGAAAATATGGTGTGGGGAAATAGCATGTAGGCTGTGGTAAAGAGGGTGTATGGAACACTCGCCAGTCAATGAGGTAAAAGTCAGGAGTCAGGCTGTTGCTCTGAAAGTGCTGGAATAATTTTGGCAGATTTTCCTGGAAGAAAACCTCAAACGCAGAAAAATACTTCAACATCTAAAAATAAAACACACACACACACACACACAAATCTCCAGTTACTTACATAATATTGTTTCCTTAGGAGCAGGAACCAGACGTTGCAGAACATCTGCTTTGGGAATTTCATTGTTTGGAGATTATTGGCTGGTGCACCTGACTGGCAAAATATTGCTGCCTCTGGGCATTGAGGTTCCAGAGCTCAGAGTTTGGATGCCAGATTGTGCCGCTTTCTAAAATCAGATCCTTTCTGATAGGGACCAGATATGGTGGGGCTCCTTACACCACAGTTAGTTTGACCAATTTAGAGCCACTGGGATGACAGACACGCCCACCTCTTGGATCCTGTTCACCGTTTCGGCGAAAAACATCCCAATTTTACACACAAAAAGGCAAATATGTCCACATCCGTCGCCCTTTGGGGTGCAACGGTGCTTTAGAGCATGTGCACATAAAAATGCTCTGCTGTACAGGAAGTGCTAATCCAACCATTTCAGGAGAGTCCTATATAGTCACACAGGTACACCCTAGACTGATCACCATTCTATTGCAGGTCCACACGAACAACCGCACACACTCAAACTTACTCCTATGGGCAAATAAGTATCACCAATCGACCTAATGTACAAGTTTTTGGACTCTTGAACGCAAAGTAAACCCTCACAAGTGCATAATTGGCATATGGCGATTTGCCAGTCAGCTACACTGACATCAGCCACTAGGAGCTGAGAAAGTGGGGAAATGTGTGTGTGTGTGTGTTACCAGGTCATGGTCCACCCTAAAGAAGGCCATTTGACAAGGCTTGTTGAGTAGGTTTGCAAAGGCAATAAAGGCGTCTGCTTCCTCGAGGTTCAGAATAAGAACAGCAGCTATGAAGGACATGCCCTGGACCTTCAAAACAAAAACACACACATGCCCAAATCCATAACACACTACAGTGATCAGTGAATCCCGACAATAACACGTCCCCTGACACTCACATATCCTACGTCAGGCCTGTAACATGTGTACGCGCCCAGGACGTTGTGCAGAACATCGTGATATGGTCCACCCTTCAGAAAGAGACAAACAGTCACAGTCCAGTCCCATGACTGAAATTCTATATTGAGGATGTAGTTCATTTAGTGTTCCTGTTCCTCACCTTTTGAAATATACAGAGTGAGGGGAACGTTCTGAAGATGTCCAGCTTAATCAGATCCAGACTTGACTCCCGATCCACACTGCCATCTGCAATACAAAGAGGAAACAGAACCCATATTTATTTAGATAGCTTACTTAAGTGTGTGCGCACTTTGTGCGAATAAAAAAAATCTTCCATACATTTTTTATATGAGCATCATATACACTCTACAATGTTTTTTTCTCTGTACCTTCATTCTCGCTGAGTGAGACCGTCTCACTGTAACTGCGCCACTTCTCTTTAGCTCTCGACAGAAAGATTTCATACAGTTCTGTGGACATCAAACACACACGTTATATGCGCACTATGATACACACATAATATCAGCCGAAATTATTCCAACACACACTGGTAATAACAGCAGTCTCTAGCGACAGGCATGATTAATCAATGGACAACTGATCGTTATGAATTCTGTCCATCAGTATTAAATATTAATGTTTTTCAATTCCAGACTGATGGAAACGAATTGGATTTTAAAACATTGACAGCTGCGTGTGTTTGTTTCAGCATTTACGTTAAAAGGTGGTTTATCAGTCCCTCCAGATCATCAACTCTATGAAAGAAAATGTAATCAATTTTTGTACATTCCATTTCACTGTGCAACTTTATCCATACGCAGAGAAGTTTTATTCTGCAAAGGTGACCAATCATTGTGAGGCTCTCTGCCCACAACAAAACTACGTCACCAAACCCACTTTCCCGAAACTCCCTGAAGACAAAGTAGAGGATAAGGATGTATGGCACAAGGCGTAAAATTTAGGGAACAGGGTGTAGGAAATGTAGAGATAAGGATGTAGGAAAAAATAATGAGAGTTCAGAAATAGGGATGTAGGAAATAGGGTGTGGGGTATATAAACTTGTTATTAGGTGGTTTCTATGGTTACCGGCTGTGATGTTGAGTTCGTTTCCAATGGCGAGGCTCCAGATTTTGCCGCGGATGCTAGGTGGGAGGCCCTGATACCACAACTCCCGCACACGCCGTGTGTTCCGCCTGAATAATCCATAAACTTCATCAATTAATCAGTTTGAATACTTGACTGATTCAATGCTCAATCACCTGATAGGAAGATGAAGGTGTGTGTGCTCACATGTTCTCCCAGTTGGGAATTATCTCAGTGTTCCAGACCACCACTGCCTGAGCGATGCTCTCCTCCTGCCGATGTCTCTCCTTCATCTGTTTCTTTTTTCGCTGAGCTTCCTTTAGCTCTGAATTGGGAAAACACACACACACAAAATTGGCCAAACACAGAACGCACTTGGAAAACTATTGTGTGTGTGTGTGTGTGTGTTTATGGCAACTTCACTCTCTTAATTCTCTCTTGTTAACCTGAAGTACATGTTTTTGGAACATGATCCTAGATTAAACCTAAGCAAGCGTGGGGAGAACATGCAAGAACTCCAAAAGAAAGACCCCTTGTGTTTGGTGGAAGGGGGCGTGGTTTATGCTCACCTCTCCTCTTAGCTAATGAAATCATCTCATTGTACTGCTGTCTGTGTCTCTGAGCTTCTTCCTCCGACTTCGCAGGCAGGTTTCTGATACAGACAGACAGAGGGAACACTAAGTATTAACACTGTGGTCCAGCAGACATGAATAATTTATAAAATGTTGTGCTTGTTGTTAATAAAGTATAAAAAAAAGTGAGGCAGGCGTACAAAGGTCTGTCCTCCAGAATAAGACCCGTAGTGGACAGAGGCTCAAAGTCCAGATTCTTGCGTCTCACTACTTTAGGCTGAAAGACAGACGGACAAAAAGAGACAGAGAGACACTAATTTACTGATCCAGTTGATTCAGTATGTAATGTCATTAATCACACACTCTATCCTTATTAATAATTATAAATACTTTAATATACGTGGATATGCAAATTCATTGTACAGTTTTCTACTTTAAAGTGTTCTGCAAGAGGAGCTGTGTGTGTGCGGAATACAGAGCGACACCTGTGGAGTGAATTGCGGGCGCACACACATACACACACACAGAGCCCTACTATCATCGACTAACCCTCACCCCCACCCCACACACACACTTACCTTCTGCTGCGACACTTCGCTTTCGGCTACTTTGGGAGAATATTTGCCGAATATTCTCCATCCTGCTGAAGCTGATGCGACCTTTGAATCTTTGGGCTTCCAGGAAAACAGATTCCTGTAGCGACACAAACTCTGTCTCACTCGCTTACACCACAATTTATATTGTTGGTTGATATTAACAGTCTCGAAACACGACATGACAAACAGAAAATATAAAAACCAGGAGGTAAACAGGAAATCTTATACTGTTACAGTTGTCAGAATAACCTTTAATAACTGAACTAAATCTTATTTAGATTATTTATCTTATATCTTCTGGCCCTGTACAGGACCGGCGACCTGTCCAGGTGGTCCCCCTAGCTCTTGCCCTATGTGCGCTGGGAAAGGCTTCAGCCGACCCGTGACTTCAGGAATAAGCGGGAACAGATGAATAAATTGTTTCTTGTTATTCTAAAATTGTTTTCTGTTTGTTGTGTTCAAATGTTTTTTATTTATATGCATTCTAAAGCCCAATCTTCAATC
>JAOTQW010059663.1:0-16548 GCA_026260075.1 Sisor rabdophorus
GAACATGCAAACTCCGCACAGAAAGACCCTGAGCCCGGGATTCGAACCCAGGACCCTCTTGTTGTGAGGCTATGGTGCTAACCACTGCGCCACCACGCCGCCCTACACACCATCTCTTTATTCATTTTTTTATTCCATCCAAAAACTATTAAGGGCATGAAAAATTATTAAAGAATTAACTCAATCAACTTACCACAAACATGTTAAAAGCATACACGCATCTAATAATTAAGCCATAATTAATATTTAATTATTATTTTCCTTAAATTAAGGAAACATAGAAAGGAATAGGACGCAACTTCTACACCATTACTTGTCATCATATGTGTGGGGTGAGGGTGGGAGTTCTTTGACAGGATATTTTCATTAGGCATTAAAAAAAAAAATGTTTGACTGTAGTGCAGCAGTGTAACAGTAAAGAACTTATTTTTTCATCCATTAAAAAAAAAGTCTTTTGAAGAACATGACTAAAATATGAGCCCAGCATTTCATGTAATGAAGCCGAAACGTTTTTGAATCTCCTTAGTCTCTTGGGCAGCCATGTTGCTGCTGTATCTAATGTATCTTGGGGGCTTCTCATACTCCTGGGTTTGAATTGTGGTCCCAAAAAATCCTTGTTTAAAGAAGAATATGACCCCCAATACCTACAATTAAAAAAAAATCAAGCCAGAGGCATGGACACGCCTTTTAATAAAAATCTACATTTTTGCTTTTTATCATCTCTGAGGCCTTTTGATTTGATTAAACGATTATAACGTTGACCTCATTAAATTAGTTTTTGTAGGTATTGCTGTTGCGTGTATTTACCAATTTGAATACGTGAGTATGAAAATTAACTCAAGGCACATTCTGTCTAAATTCAACAAGTGTTGCGCTTTTTTTTGTACATCAGACATGCAGTAAATATTCAACATTTCTGGGCTGTGTGCGGCTTCATTAGTTTTCAAGCATTCATTAATTTTGGGAATTGTAATAGTAATACTAATACTGATGATGATTTTTTTTTAATTAATTTATAGAACTTTAATTTAATGCCTGACAGATTTGAGGCAGGGATTGAGCTAATGAGTAGGAAAGGAATTTAGTAAATGTTGTTGAATGTCTTTTTGTTCTTGTGTGTTTTAAAGTTTCAGTTGTTCTAGTAAATGTGTATAGAGACACTAACTTTTCCTGTTGTCTTTTTATTTAGTGAGAATGAAGCTCTTTGGAGAGAGGTGGCCATGCTGAGACAGAAACATGCACAGCAACAGAAAGTTGTAAATAAGGTAAAAACTCTAATCTCTCACCTGAGTTTGAACTTGTTTCCTTCGATATTCTTAGTATTGTGAGGTGTGCCTGAAGCATTCGGTGTACCTTTTTTTTTTCTTTTTTTTTTTGTGAATTGTCCTTTTCATGTTTAAGACGAACATGTTTTAACAGTAATGTGACTGTAGCTCTGTCCCAGTGGGAATGGAGTTCAGCTCAAATGATGCTCTTTATATTTAAACCTTCAATAAACATATACTGAGAAAATACATGTCTGTTTTATACCACAATACAATTCAAATTGTGCTGAAAATTGTAAAAAAAAATGTTATTCCTAAAAAAAGGTAAGTTTGCATTTGCCACCATAGTTTGATTATAATGTATTATTAAAATATGCATGATGAGTAATATGGAGTGTTTTTTGTCATAAAGCTATAAAGAATGGATTCAGACAGATAAAATTTATTAAATATTTTATCACAAACCTTACCTTTAATTGCATGTCACTCTGGTGGTTTCCTGCTGACATTGTTCTCTGTCTGTAGCTTATTCAGTTCCTCATCACACTGGCGGCACAGTCCAACCGAGTTCTTGGGGTAAAAAGAAAGCTGTAAGTTCTTTTAGCTGTTTTGTAGTTTATATTTTTAGCATTAGCCCTGTGTACATGGAGCACTGGATACAGTAAACATCATAATCTGAATTAACATGTACATTTCAGTCAGTTGGGAAGCGTGAGATAAACAACCTGAAAAAAAAAGACAAAATAACATTTCATAACCGTATGTGCCTCTGAGCATACTCTGGTCTTTACACACTTTGTTGGAAGATATAAGTATCTCTCCAGTCCTTATTACAGAAAGCGATGCAAGGCAAAACATAAAAAAATTAAATGTAACAGAAGCAATTGATATGTTAAAGTTTGTGCACTTAGGCACACTAAACAAGCAGAGACATCTTTACTATAATACTTTGTGTCCTTTAGCATCAAGAAAACTTTATAGTACTGTTAGTAACAGGTATAGAAGATGAATTATGAGTTATACACATACACATGTTCAGCACAAACCTTTGTTGGTGAACTCAGTTTATCAGACAAAACAGAAAATAAAATTCATGGAGTGACGATTAGAACATTATTCCAGGTGTAAGTTTCAGCGCAAGTAAACACCCATTCAGAATAGATAACTTCTTGTGTAAACACTCACCCTGCTTATCAGAGTGATTGCAGTCAGAATGTCAGTGTGTAAACAGGGACAAACATTTTATTTCTATAGAAAGATTACAGCACTGGTGTCTAACTAAAGATTGACTTTAGCTTAAACTGTTTTTTTTTTAAATAAAAACTAATACGTTTGATGTTCTTGCTTAATCTTTTGTTCCTCTGCTTGTTCCAGGCCTCTGATGTTGAATGACAGCAGCACCACACACTCGATGCCGAAATACAACAGGCAGTACTCTCTTGAGCACTCTGCCAATCTGTCTGTAAGGAAACACTGCAGAGTACTTCTAATCTGTATTCATAAATACATACAGTGCTAACACATTCCATCACATAAATGATTTGGTTAAACGCTCCTTTGCTTTATAGACTTTAGAGACAAATATCCTTACAACCATAATAGTCAGGATACAGTGGCACTATATAGTCCCATAGGTATTGGGACAGTTACTTAAACTTTTATAAAATAGGCAAAATAGCCTAAAATATAGGCAAAAAATTCAATGCTGGTGCAAAAATAAAGTCAACTTGTTAATTTCTGTTCCAGATTTTAGATTGGGTTATGTAACTGTGGATTTGTGTTGATTCAGTTCCATTCGTATGTCTGAGATCAGACACTAATGTTTGGGGTTCAGTCTGGGGTCCAGACTCAGGGCAGATATGGTTATTTATATTTTGATTTTATATAAAGTTCTTATCATGAACATTTGCAGTTCAATAACATAAACCTCTTCCTCTTCAGTCCCCTGGAGCAACTTTCACAGGAACGGACATTTTATCTACCAACACACCCGTCAACACCGGCCCCATCATCTCTGACATCACAGATCTGGCTCATTCTGGTCCTGTGAGTGCAGAAGAGTGGATTGAGGATAGGCAAGTTTTTTTTTTCCAGACCTATTTATCAAGCATGTAAGTGCAGTGTTAATGAATTTGTGGTGACAGTTTGATGTTTCTGTGCCAATAAATTTACACTTTCTTTTTAATTTATTCATTCATTCATTCATCTTCTATACCAGTTTGGACAGGTCAACAGTCCATCGCAGGGACGCACACAGACAGAACAATCAAACACACTCGCACTCCTTCCTCTGGCCAAATTTAGTCTTTTTTGGACTGTGGGAGGAAACTGGAGTACCCAGAGAAAACCCACATAAGCACAGTGAGAACATGCAAACTCCGCACAGAAAGACCCATTGCCCTGAAACTGAACCTGAGACCTTCTTGCTGTTAGGTGACCATGCTAAACACCCCACCACCGTGCCGGCCACAACAAATCCCACGTTCCATTCCCGGGCAAGGGGTCTTTCTGTGCAGAGTTTGCTCGTTCTTCCCACGCTTGCTTGGGTATACTTTAGGTACTCGTTGAGTAAGTGAATGTGTGGTCCTGCAATGGACTGGTGACCTGTCCAGGGTGTGCCCCTGCCTCTCGCTGGAGGAAAGGAAGTTAAAAATCGCATTCTCATGTGTTGATTTTTAGTTTATAACTTTCTTTTAAAATATTATCAGTAGACTTTCCATTCCAGTGTCTTCCATTCTGTTATTTGTTTACTTTCTGCCCTCTATCTAAATTTTGCATCTTATCACAATCATTTGATTAAAATGTTTAATGGTTTTCGTATCAGACAGGTAGTTTGTTTGCAGATTGAATGTGGTGTTTTCTGCTTTAAAGAAGAGCTCTTCAGCTTCTTTAGGCATAGGAAAGTTTGGACATGATGTATTTGTAAGAACTGATCACTGTTGAACTGCCGATCCTTCATTACACATCTTTTGCTCTCAACAGGACAAGCCCATTGGTGCATGTAAAAGAGGAGCCATCAAGCCCCAGCCACAGTTCTGAGGTAGAAGAAATGTGTCCTGTGGAGGTTGGGGCAGAGTCCACTGTACCTTCAGACACGCCCCTTTCTCCCACTACTTTTATTAACTCCATTCTGCAGGAGAGTGAACCATCACCTACCCCTCCTCAGACCATGTCACCACAGAAATGCTTAAGTGTGGCATGTCTGGACAAGTAAGTATAAACTCCCTCAAAATCACCTATACTCTAAGCTTACTGTGGAAAAAATGATTTGATTCCCTCCCAAAAGGTCTGCCCACTGACAAAAAAATGATCAGTCTATTATTGTAATGTACTGTAACAGTGAGAAACAATAAAGGCATCCAGAAAACACATTTCAAATTTTGTCAAAATAAGTATTTAATTTCAAAGTATTTCTGGCTCCCATGGGAGATTAGGAAGGTAAACTCTTCAAGGGGACACTTTTAAAAGGATCATCTTCAAGGGGACTCTATTCTTCCTCAGTCTAGGGCTTTATGTAAGAATTTACATCATGGACTTTCAATGATTTGTGAGAATAAGCAATTAGCACAGAACTACACTGGAGGATCTTGTCAATTATCTTGAATCAGCTAGGACCAAGTCACCAAGGAAACAATTTGTGACGCACTACACCGTGAACGAGTGAAATCCTGCAGCACCCGTAAGGTCCCTATGCTCAAGAAAAGCACACATCCAGACCTGTCTAAGGATCTGAATGATTCTGAGAAGAATTGGCTGTGCTTGGAAGAAGTGGAGGAGGAGGAGGAGGAATGCTGCCTATAACTTAAGAACACCATCACGACCGTCAAGCATGGAGGAGGAAACATTGATTCGGGGCAGTTTTACTGCTAAGGGGACAGGACCATTCCAGGAGCACTAAAATTGGGTGGTGGATGTGTATTCCAGCATGACAATAACCCAAAACGCATGACCAAGACAACAAATTAGTGACTAGTTCTTGAAAAGAACATAAGAATGGGAACATTTGGTAAAACTAAAAGAAACATCTTAACTCTGATTGACAACAAGGGTTTAATCAAACAAATGAATGTATAATGTTATTGTAATTTGTTTTTTTCTGGATATTTTAATTAATTGTTTTTTACTGTTAGAATAAACCAACATTAAAATTATACACTGGTCATTTTACTATCTGTGGACAAACAGACAAAATCAACAGCAGATCAAATCATTTCCTTCACTGTAATCCCACAATTTTAATGTAACAAAAACACCTAAAACTTCACAGCATGAAGCCATTGTTTTCAAGTAAAATCAGTAATTCAAACCTTTTAAAAATAATCATCAATCCAAATTAGGCATTCTTCAATTGGTCCTTCCTGGATTTTGTCTTTTCTGTGATGCACTTTTTGTCTAATGTATTTTTAATAATTTTTGGTGTTGTGTTTTAATACATTTTTGGTGAATTGCATTGTTTACAATTGGATTTACAGATCTGTAGCAGAGTTTGAATTTCTGTAGGACATTTATCTTAAAATAGATAATTTGCTTTATGTGTTCTTTTATTATTAACGTTGTGTTCAGGTTAAACTGATGCTCTAAATGAAATATGGACATGCCAGATTATTAGGACATTATACAATCATTTAAATAACACAGTAAGAACGCACTGTACCCCGACTCAAGCACCTGTAACGCTGTGTGAAACCCTGTTATCCACCACGAATCTTAAGTAATAAAGCCACATTGAAGTGATTCACTTCAATATTGGCAAGTGATTCCACTTTGGATCTTTTAAAACTTTGATTTTGAAAACGTTGATTATTGTTGGAATGAAGTAAATTGTAGCCTGTGTCAATAAATGTTTGACCAATGACGTGCTCAATCACAGAGACCCCAGGAGACTCACTAGTTTGCATGCAGGTATACAAATTTATTTTTCTTCTTTTAATGGGTTTGTTTTTCATCATTGATGTTAATTTCCAAAGCAACAGCACTAATCATTATTTCCATATCAACTTGTAGAGGAATGCCCCAGGCTCCTGGCCCATTTGTTTGCACTTGAGTTCTTTTTTTAAGCTGGTTCTCTGGGTGAGAGGTTCATGGTACAGTGTCTCCCTTCACACTTCTCCAGTTCCATATTGTGCTTCTATCTTTTTTCAGTTCTTCTCAGACGTCTGAGGTGCCCCGCCCCTTTCCCAGGCTCTCCTCTTCATCTTCTCACCTCAGATCACATTCACGGTTAGCATTTCAGTTGACCGTGCCGACCCCAGAACATGCAGCGCTGTGCTCGATAAGCTGTCAAGATCTGTGTACAGAACCACTTAGCCTCACAGAGCATCGATGCATCATAGCGGTCAAGCAGCTAATTATGTGTTTTGGAACGATAGCTAATACAAATAAAAACGGCTTTATCACAAATTAATTTACAGTTCATCTAAACACTTCTCCTTAGATCAGCATTCAATGTTATTCTGAAGTGATCCGAGTATCCTGAGCTGCAAAAATCTTTTTTATAGAATAACATCCAATGATCACTTTTACTCTGAATGTTTTAGTCTTAACTTTAAGCCCTGAGATGTTACTGAGGCAGCAGCTGTTCTTTTGTGTTCAACAGTATGTGGCACAGCACTGTAGCTTTGGGGATTAAAATTCGATATGCTTGGAATTTGTTTCATGTGTAACTTTGTTCTTAGCTGCAGCATGACCAACAGAAGACCATGTGAAAAATGTTTTATAGCACCAAAAGTTAAGTGTTAATTTTCTGCCCAGGAATGAGCTCAGCGAGCATCTGGACAGCATAGACAGCAGCTTGGAAAACCTACAGACCATCTTCAACAAGCAGCCCTTTACTTTTGATTCCTCCCCGCTTTTCGATGTGAGTGTATTTAACACACTTCTGCTACATTTAGAGTGTAATGTTTGGAGTTTGCAGTAGCCTTGTGGCTTCAGAGGGGAATTGGGGTGTGTTTTAGTTTCCCCTCACTCGCATTAGAAATGCCTTAGACTGTGGATGAGAGGTGTGTGATTGTGAGATTCTGCTTCTAATTTAACTTACAAATATCTTGTAGATCTTCAATTCAAACACTGGTGCTGACTTCGACCTGGACAGTTTGACAACTGTAAGTGTGTCTGTTTGTGAACACCTTTAATTCATTTAATGAGAACTTTGAAGAGTAAAAAAGTTGTATTGGAAATGTGATGGATTTTTTTGGTAAGGCCTTAATTGTTTATTGTTGACATTGAAGATAAGCTGATCTAATTACAGATTCAGGAGTTGCTGTCAGAGCCACCCAGAGAAACAGAGTGTATTGACATCAGTGAACCAGGTAAAGACCTGCAGTGTGAGCTATGGTGGTGTGAATGCTGTAAATTAGATTTTTAGTCCATTTAACATACAGTGCAGCTTAAGTTTTGATGTTTCTGCTTAAACATGACCTGTTGAACCACTAAAATGCTGTGTTGAGACTTTTAAAAAGACTGTACACATATTTGATAAACATCACTCTACCAGTCAATGTCTAACTTTCTAAGCAGTGCCAGAAACGCTATCATCATCATCATGGCACCTCAACTGCATCTCAAAAAAAATAAGAAAATTTTTCAGCAAGGAAATGTTTCACAATCGAAACGTTTAGATATTTTCATTAAGGCTATGGTCTGTGTGGTTTAGTTAATCAACAATGTCATTAATGGCTGAAGTAAACACATCATCCTAAAAAAAAACTCTGCCTAGTCATATAACATGTCAGTTAATCCTGTCGATCTGTGGCTCAAGTCAAATATGCTGTTACATCCCAGATTGTTAAATACTAAAATTTTGGAAAGGCCCATAGTGCAGACACGCTACATCATGATAGACTACATTTGTTTTCGGGGTATGAGGAGGTGATGTACTTAATTATGGGAATTATGGTCAGACTCAACTGCGAGTGAGGACTATTGTTTACTGCACCGTACAGGTCTTCAGGAATCACACCTGGGTGCCAATCAGAGTGTTTTCTTAAAAGAGCTGGTTTTATGGTCAGATGCTATTTTCAGAGCTGCTAATATTCGACAAATTTTAAACAGTCAGATGCCGACATGCACTGAGTTATTCATCTTCTATATCCCCACTTATTCCCAAACTCTGGGTCTGCTGGAGCCTATTCCAGCACACATAGGGCGAGAGGCAACGGTACCCCCTACCACACATGCTTATACTTTCTCCCGTGGGAAATTTAGAGTCACCAATTAACCTAAAGTCCATGTTTTTCTGGACTGTGGAAGGTAACCTGAGAACCCGAAGTGAAACCTACGCAAGCGCGGGTGGAACATGCAAACTCTGCACGTTCATTTGCTGTAAGACTAATGTGCTAACCGCTCCACCACCGTTCTGCCTCAATTGCCAACATAGGAAGCTTGAAATTAATATCATGTCCCTTTTCTTTTTAGTTAGTTGGTTTCCGTCATTAGAGTTTAGTTAATCGCGTTTCTGTGGTTGTTTCAGGAAAACAGTTGGTTCAGTACACCGCTCAGCCGCTAGTTATGTCTGACCCCATGACCAGTGAGAACACAGGTGAGGATCTGCCTATTCTGCTGGAGCTGGAGGGAGACTCCTATTTTGGTCCAGACCCTATTGATGATCCAACTATATCAATCCTGACTCCTACCTACCAACCTGCAGGACCCAAGGACCCGAAGCTATAAGCGACAACACAGCTTTTGCAATATTTTATTCCATTTTGAGTTTTTAATCTTTTATTTCAATCATCTGTAAGTTCCTGTTTTTTTTTCCTTGGTCTGTTTGTTCTTTTATCATCACATCCCCTGACAGCACGGTAAGAATATTTTTCACCACAACCCCATTGATCATAAACAGTGTATTAGGTTCCTTAATTATAAATCTATCCACAGCCAACAAGTCTAGTCCACTCAGAGTGAAGCTTTGTGTTTATGACTAATGCTTAGTGCCATTTATTCATATAGACTCCTATCTGTACATTGATCACTTTATTCACTAAAATTAACCATGTGCTCAGAATGTAATGGTGAGACAGAGATACACACTTAATATACACACACTGTAGGTAATGTAAAGGTGAATCATTTGATCAATACATAATTGTAAGTGTATGATTGAGAGTTTAATTGCTGATCTTGTGTGGGTGACTGTGTAAATCATGTTCTTACCCTTTAGAGGTACTGGTATTGAGCTGTTGGTGTAGATGAGGTTACAAAAGTGGAGGTGAGAATAAATCACACTCTATTTCTTACCTCTGGAAAACAAATGTTGATTTAACTCACAGTACTTACAGTGCCACCCGCTCAGCTTCCAGCACCGATTCAGACACCTTTAGTTCTGTAGTACACAGGCATTCTGGCACACTCTCCTCACCGGTACACACAACTTTATATGGACAAAGGTATTGGGACACCTGACCATCACATCCATCTGTGTGTTAACCACATCTTATTCTGGATGTTTGTCTCTCTCTACCTCCTTTATTAATTTCCACACTTCTGTGCAGTTTTTTCACTAGATTTAGTCGTGACTGTGTGGATTTGTGTTGATTTAGCTTCAATGTTATAAATGAGGACAAACACTAATGTTGAAGTATGAAGGGTGGGAGCCCAGTTCATCCCGAGGGTGTTCAATTTAAAGGTTCTGAGTCAGAATCAGGACTATGTACAGGACATAAAAGATGAGCTCCAATACATCCAGAACACAGCATGTCTTAATGGAGATCTTTTGTTGTTTTAGTGAATAAATGAAAAGCAACAATGTTCTAGACAAACTGTTCAGACATTATGATAACAAGACACACCCACACTCGGGGTGCAGATCCTATCAGAATTTAACATATGTTCAGGAAATTTTGTATATATGGGAACGATGCTCAGGTGTCCACATACTTTTAGCTGTATATCTTGCCTATTTAATCTGATTCTAATCTAAACCCGGATGTCTATAATTAATGCCGTGGTGTTTCTGGTTGGAACTGCTCACACACTTGAAGTGAGATTGTCCAGTGTGGAGTCTTTTCTCTTTTTGTCGTAAACAGACAGCAATGTGGTGTGAAGACAACAGGAACATTATATAAATATATTTAATATATTGTTGATCATTTATAATTTGACAGTTATTGGGCTTTGTTTAGTTAGACATCAGTAATAGAGACATGGCTAAACTATTTTCTTACGCATGTGAATGATACTTTGTTTCAAATAAAATGTTTTGAAAGGAAGATGAAGTTTGAAGTTCAAGAACACATGGTGTAGAAAAAGCAGCTCACATCATCTAAACAACACATTAAACTACTAAAGGCTTTGAGTAACCAAAGTACAGGCACTAATGTCAACCTACAGAATATTAGCTCCAGTGTGATAAGGAAGAATTAGCCTTGCACGACACTACAATCTGCAGATTAGACTCCTGTTTCATCCAAAGCAACTTGGGTTTCATCTTATTTCTTATCCAACTAGGAAACATGCTGGGAAACATTCACCATTGAGCTTTTTTAATAAATTAAATGCTGTAGAAACAGTCTGTTGCTTTGGCACCAAATAAAGTAATTGTTCTATTAGCAGTATGAGTTTAAGCCCCAGAACTGCGAAGCTGCTTCTAAAAGACCCATAATCCCATCCAGCGCCATTGACCCTAAAATTTGGCTTGCTGAGCTGGAAATGTGAAATTAATTAGTATTAAATTAAATTGTGTGTAAATAATTATTTTAAAACCTCTCTTCAGATAATACATGAAGTTGCTGTGATTTGGAAATACACAGGTCTCACACACATAGGTATTACGCAGATCTTATACAAGTCTTACACAGATCTCAATGTTCTTGCACAGTTTTTACACAGAACTAACACAGTTCTCACACAGGACTCAAAGTGCGTTGATAAAAAAATGCTTGCGATTAGAGTTGAAAATAGACATCAACTTTATTGTGATTTTTTAAATGACATTTATAAAATATGACGCGTGTGAAGAAAATGACTGATTAAAATACAGTAGGACACGAGGAAAAAAGTCAGATTTGTTTAAACACATGCTGAGTGAATTTGTCCCTGTACTTTTCACATTTAAATGTAAAGTAATCTGTGTTATAATGACCAACAGGTACAGAAATGTTCATTAAAGTCTCGTCTTAATGTTCAAATACTTAAACATTACAAAAACTGAATAAGAGCTAAGGCTAGTGTTGGGAGTCATGTTTTCTCTGCCAGTTTCTCTGGTCCATACACTGACATTTGTAGCGAAGAAACTTCACACGTGGCTTTATGTGAAAGTCAGCAGGTATCTTCCAGTTCCACATTTTCTCCACCTTACAGGATGAGAATTTAGTTATTTTAGCTAATCTGCCCTGATTATGATCACTTTTTATAGTCTTATCATAGGATAAAGCTGCACTGCCTCACATAGCAGAGTCAGCTCTTATGCAGAGGTCCGGGAGACTCTGGATAAGGGTGTCTGCCAAATGCTGTAAACGTGAACGTAAAACCTGAAGCCTGAACAAAGTGCTCTGTAATTTGTTGATTTACTTGTCAGTCAGACAATCTATTGATTAATTGAAGGCTGCTGTGTCCAAACCTTCTGCTGACAGCCTGATGATCAAACTACTAGAAACAATAAGCTCCATCCATCCTTCCATCCATCCATCCATTCATTGTCTATACCTGCTTACTCCTAATCAGGGTCACAGTAATCTGCTGGAGTTTATATTATGGTTGTAAGGCAGAGGGCACCCTGGACAGGTCACCTGTACATCACAGGGTCACATACATAATAACAAGATATATATATATATACACACACACTTCCATGGAATATTGAGAAACACTAATCAATCTAACATACTTGTTTTTGGACTGTGGGAAATGACATGTCCACACAGTGACATGTCCAAACATGCCCAAACAGAAAGACCCCAGAGAATTCATTAATTTATTTATTCCTCTTCTATACCCGCTTATTTCCACTTGTTGTGTGGCGACAGTGCTAAGCACTACGCCACCGCGCCGACCACCCCAGGGGATATGAACCTGAAAACTACTTTATTCATTCATCTTTATTTAGTCATCTATGTATCACGGGGGTCCGCTGTAGCCTATACCAGCGCACATAGGGCAAGAGGCAGGGGTACAACCTTGGCAGGTCACCAGTCCAATGCAGGGCCACACAAAGACAAACAATCACACACTCTTATGGGCAATTTAGGTATGTGTTTTTGGACTGTGAGAGGAAACTGGAGTACTTGCAGGAAACAAATGCAAGGGAGAGAACATGCAAACTCTGCACAGAAAGACCCCTTGCCTGAGAATCAAACCTGTGATTTTCGTGCTGTGGGGTGACTTGCCACCGCGCCGTCTGATACCTTCTTATTGTTAGAAAACAGTAATAATCACTAAACCACAGCTGCCCTGTTCAGCTATATCTGACTTTTTATCTCCAGCCAGAGCTTACTGTAAACTTACGGGTTTTATTTTTAATATCAATCAAAATTTTTACTTTTGTCTTAGAAAAGCTTAAGGGCTCACCTTCAGGACCCTGACCAGATGTGTGGTACTGTTCACCTGCTGGAACTGGACAGAACAAACAAAACCAACAAGAAAAAAAGAGCTATTGATGATCTGTATAGACAAAATAACCTTTTTACTTATTAATATTAATTTATATATACGAAAATTTACAACATTCCAAAATGAAAGCCAAAACACAATATATGGCCAAATATTGGGAAACCTGCCCATTACATCCATTTTTTTTACAGCTTACTCTTTTACCCACAATAACTGCTACACGTCAAGATTGTTTTCTTTCATTATTTCTTTCTAAAGATTCACTGGTGGAAAGGACATCTGTGCTGGCTTGCACCATGTAAGCAAGAGAAGGACTCGTTGGAACACCAGGTGACCTTGGTCTTTAATGCGACAGAGAGATAAATACAACAAAAATGAAGACTTGGCTTTTAAATTGTCTTCCTTATGCCTTGCCAGACACTATCTGCCCCTAAGCCCAGGGCTGCAGGACATCATGCAGTTAGTTGCAGAATCAGCAGGGTTTGCCCCATTTTGTTCAGGTCTGGGTTTGAGTCTTGCAGTTTTTACTGAGAGAAGAATGGAATGATACAAAATCCAAAGACGTTCACAAGGCAACTCTGGTCTAATATTTGGTAAGTATTTAAAACAGTTTGGAAAAGACACAAGTTGTGTCCACAAACTTTAGACCACAGAGCTTGTCTAACATCAGGGAAAAAGTACAACAGGTTTTTTTTTGTGTGTGATTGTAGGCAGACATTCAGACCTTTCAGTAAATGATCAAATAAACCAAGTAAAGTAGCTAATCCTGAATGCAAAAAGTGATACAGGAGAACGCCTTAAATTTTGTAAAGAAACCATGCAGATGGAATCATGTCACACTTCCCCTATATGAGTTTCATCACTGTCCTATTCTTTCTCATTGAAATGAAATTACAGAAAGTTTAATCAAATGTCCGGAATATACAGTATCTCTCTGTCTTCAAAGGTCCATGGAAAAACCCTGCTTTTTTACCAAAACGTGAACTTTTATTTGTGTCTCAGAAATGTTGTGTTATAATAAACAGAGTCGAAACCCTGCAATCAATTACTTATATGGTGGCTCAGGAGAGCATTAGTGAGCTACATCTTTCCCAACAATATCAAGAGCAGAGCTCATCTGAGCACATGCTTTATTAAAAAACATAAAACTACACCTTAGCATCACTGTGTGGTCGTGTTGCTGGAATTTTCAATAAACTTCTATTAGAGGCTTACCAGCTGGCTGTGGCTGTTCTGTAGCACCAGGTTTACCTGTTGATGGGATAAAATTACAATACATATAAAATACATTCCAAATATCTAGTATTAATATTTAGCCGTTATATAGTATTTTTATCTTCTTTTAAATGACGGGAAAAATCTGCATATACATCAAACTTACGCAGGCCCCTGAGAGCTCCTTGAGGTTTACCTTAGTGAGCTCTGTGTATGTATGTGTGTGTGCGTGTGTGTATACACTACATCAAGTGACCCAATTCCGATTTAACCACAACTCAACCACAACTGGACATCAACAGCAGCATATTTAACATGCTATTTTATTTACTGTGACATGTTTGAGACCCTAATCAAAGGCAGTGAAAGTATTAATAATCCATAAATGAAGTTTTTACTATCTGATATCTACATTTACACACAATTGTTTTGTTGTGTATAGTGTAATCACAGATATCAGATACGGGTCAGGTCATTAAAGGTTATGGGATATAGTCACCTAATCTGAATTAAGCATTAAGCATTGTAAATGCAGCCTGTGTGTTAAGCAGTGAGGAGCATTAAGGAGAACATCGAACTGCATTACTTCATTTTATCCATGAGCCTCTGGTTATACGAAATATAGACAAATTTGTAATATTTTCCTGCTGAAAACAAGACCTCAGGCAAAAAAGTTTTGAGAACCACTGCTATAGACCAATCAAAACCCAACCTGTAGCATCTGTCTTGGAGGAGACTCCAGCTGGACCCAGACCCCCTGTGTCTAAACAGAGTGTTAATACTCTTGTCTAGTGTGTGTAATACTAAATGAGTTTAAACATCACTCACCCATTAGCTCAGTCTGAACCATCATGTTCTGTGTCTGTGAGGCATCTAAAAAAGGGTTAAAATATGAACCTGGCAACTAGAATACGAGCCTTACTGTGTTTTTATGATTTTTGTTTATAGTGTAGCACTTACACACCTGTAAATACAGGGCTAGTTTCAGTCACAGATTCTGTGTTTCAAAAGAACATGCAACTATGAATTAGTGCACTTTAAATATTTGCAGATGAGGGTCCATCAGACTGCGGGTGGGTCTTACCTGTATGATTGGAGATCCCTTCAGTCACGCCAGTGCTTTCATACCCTGTGTAATATCGCTTCAATTAGTGGCTAAAATCAGTCTTGGATGTTTATATAACCAAAATCTATATTATAAAGATATAAAGAGAATGAAACACTCAATATTTTAGTGCAATAAAATTTATAATGAACTTATATTATATAAAATACAAAGTAAAATGTCATCACACTGAAACACAGAGAAAGCAGCTGGCAGAGAAAAAAAGAATCTTTGCTGTTTTGCCAGATTCGGCTATTATGGTTGTTTTTGAACTTTTCTTTTTCAAGTTCAAAATTACTTTAAAATAGTTTTGAACATTTAACATTTTAAAAAGGGCGGCACGGTGGTGTCATGGTTAGCACGGTTGCCTCACAACAAGAAGGTCCTGTGTTCGAATCCCACTCACAGGTTCTTTCTGTGCTGAGTTTGCATGTTCTCCCCGCGCTTGCGTGGGTTTCCTCCAGGTACTCCGGTTGAATCCCACAGTCCAAAAACATGTGCATTAGGTTAATTGGTGATTCCAAATTACCCATAGAGTGAATGTGAGTGCGTGTGGTTGTCTGTATGTGGCCCTGCGATGAATTGGCAACCTGTCCAGGGTCTACCCCCTGCCTCTTGCCGCTGGGATAGGCTCCAGCAGACCCCCGTGACCCCGAATTTAGGAATAGGTGGTTATAGAAAATGAATAATTGAATGAACATTTTAAACATAACAATTGATTTTTGTTTGGATCAGGGTTTAAGCCAGACTGTTACAAGTCTGCCACTGTTGAGTCTTTGAGCAACAGTTCCATGAGCCTTAACCTTTCCTGTTCTAGGGGTGCTCTATCAGAGCTTACCCCTGACCATCTGAGATGGGATATGTGAAGAAACTAATTTTATTGTTCTGTGGAGTGTACGTGGCCAAATACTTTTACAGCAGTACAGTCGGTGTACCATGTGAGTGATTAACTCTTCTGAGAAAAAGTGTCAGGCAGATGAAAAAAACTTATAATTAAGTAATTTGTGGTTCAGTTAGCTTTTGTGGTATAATTAGCTTTTTTGAGAGGTTTTGAATGATTCAATTCAATTTGGTGAGTCGCTGACAGTATTTAAACGACAGCTGAAGACCTACCTGTTTGTAAAGTACTTAAACTAACATTGCACTTTTATTTAGCTTATACCACTTACTGTAACAGTTGACTTTACTTTTCTCTCCTAAATGAATAAAAAAACAATGCATAGTCGGGGGCGGCGCGGTGTTGCAATTGTTAGCACCGTTGCCTCACAGCAAGGTCCTGGGTTACAATACCGGGCACAAGGTCTTTCTGTGCAGAGTTTGCATGTTACTGTGAGGAGTTAATGTGAGTGGTTGTGTGTGTGTGCGGCCCTGCGATGGACTAGCGACCTGTCCAGGGTGTACCCCCTGCCTCTCGCCCTA
>JAOTQW010059692.1:0-16540 GCA_026260075.1 Sisor rabdophorus
ACAGAAACACAAATAAAACCTCCACCACTCACATGCACTGTCATGTTCTTACACAAAACAATCCACTTTCAGCAATCTATCTCATTCACACACACTCATACACACATCAGTCATTTGTTAAATCATTTACATTATTTTTTTACCAAGTCCTTACCATGGTAAAGGTTCGTAACCTGCTCCTTAACTGCACATGCTGACTTAGCCGTTGACAGCTATGAAAGATATTATAAGCAAACCAACATGTGTTATCCGCCTAAATTGTTTTTTTTTTCAAAGAATATCCCTGGAAATATTTACCAACCGTGCAAATTTTATGCAAATTAAAATGATTCTGTGAGGTTTTAGACAGTCACATCAGCACTGACAGTGCTGTGTGATTAAACAGAAAAAATATATACAATACAAGCATCTGGGTGCATGTATGACATCAACATATTCGGTATTCCCTCACATGAAACTTTTCGCTAAACACACTTCAGTTTAGGCACTTTAAATTTTTGTCTTTTATTACATATAAATTACAGGAAGAAGAAATTTGACTGACTAGATTCTGTAAAAATAATGTCTAAAGCACTCTTTTATATATTGAGTGTGATTAATCTTGGCCATTTTAGAATATACCTGTGTCATCAAGAAAGGAAAAAAAAGTTCATTTTATATAAAAAAGGCCAATTTATATACTTACACTGAGTTACTTCAATTAAAGTTATCTTAGTCTGTAACTTTGCCCAAACCTATTTGAACACTATTTGAACACACACCTATTTTGCATGTTCTTCCCGCGCTTGCGTGGTTGTCCTCCGGGTACTGGGGTTTCCTTCCACAGCCCAAAAACATATGCATTAGGTTGATTGGTGATTCTAAATTGCCTATAGGAGTGAGTGTGAGTGTATGTGGTTGTGTGTGTGAACCTGTGATGGACTGGAATCCTGTCCAGGGTGTACCCCCTGCTTTTCGCACTATGTGTGACTGAAGATGAAATCTTTCGGCTTTTACCCCGACAGGAAGCCGAAAGATTTCATCTTATTCCAAAGCACAGCATCTGTGCAGGATTTGAATTCAAAGAACGCCTGTGAGTTCGGGAATAAGCAAGTATAGAAGATGAATGAATAAATTAATGTTAATCCCTAATCAGGTGTCTTTTTACAGGTAACAAGCTGAGATTAGGTGCACGCTCATACAAAGACTCCATTAAAGGCAGTGCTCCTAATCTTACATTATTACCTGTTTAGACACCTGTCTACAGAAACAATCAATCAATTGGATTCCAAACGTTCAACCATGGCCAAGACCAATGAGTTATACGAGGATGCCAAGGACAAGATTGCAGACTTACAAGAATGCACATGTTCAAACCCATCTGAAGTTTCCTAATGAACATCTAAATGATGTAAAAGACAACTGGCCTCACCACATTTAATGGTCAATGGACTGGGACTAGTACTGGGACTTTGGTGAGAATCTCCTTTCCTCAGCCATGAAAATGGACCATGGATCCAGTGTGACAATCACCCAAAACACACGGCCAGGAAAGTAAACCGTGTCTAGATCCTAATCTGTAGGAGAACCAAGAGAATTGCCAAACATCAGCTTTGAAACCTTAATGACTTGGAGAGAATTTGCAAAGAGGAACAGAACAAAACCTGGTGGCCAACTACAAGAAACATCTGACCTCTGTAATTGGCAACAAGGGTTTTGCTAGCAAGTACTATGTCTAGTCTTATGAAGGGGTCGAAATATTTATTTCAGTCATTAAAAAACAAATCAATGTATAACATTAAATCATGTGGGTTTTTTTGGATGTTGTTGTTGTTTGTATGATTCTCACTTAAAATAAACAGACCATCAAAATTATAGACTGGACATTTCTTTGTCAGTAAGCGAACATACAAAATCAACAGTATTCAATTCATTATTTGGAGTCGTAGTCGATAGAGGAGACAAAGGATTTGAAAGATGACACCTTGGTTGCAATATTTCTTTAGGACAGGTAGAAATGGTATGGTATGGTATGGTATGGTATGGTATGGTATGGTATGGTATGGTATGATTCAATATTACAGTTATGAACAAGCACCAGTGACAGTATGTATTCAGTGACTATTTTTCTGTTTGGTATTTCAATACTGTTATCAACTGTACAGTAAAGTTTTCCTACAAGTTAATGACACATAATGTATTGTACTAATATTGTCTCTTATCAGGCTACAGTGAGCATTTTTAGGCATTTTTTAAAAATCCCTATAGTGACTTTATTGGTTAGGCATTAAGGAAGAAGATTAAGATAACTTTAATGGTAAAAAGCTTTTAGTCCAGGTTACAGACTTAATGCTATAAACAGTGGAATTCAAATACAAGGTCAATGGCTTGTAGTGGGTTATATATTTAGTGATGTCTAGTGATGTTTAGTAGATGATGTGTTTTTATACTTAACCATAACAGGTGGGCTGCTGGTCAGTGAAAGCTAATCCGATGTCAAGAACCTCTGCCATCGATCTTGTAACTCATCCACACCTACATATTTAGCATATATTCTCCTGCACAGGATTCTTTTCCACCCACCGTGAGTCGTCTAGGATAAAATGCCTGTGCAATTTGGTCTTCAAAGATGATTCAGACTAAGAGCCCTGAGCAAGGCGGCATTGTTGCTGGTCAGCCAACATTACTGAGTCACCCAACACAGGAAGTCAGAATAAAACACTTTTTTCCCACTCTTAGTATCTATATTTTGTGTAAGGTTTTCTGCTTTAGAATTTTGAAAAAGGAAATATATTGTTGTTACTGAACAGCGATTTCAATGTTGATTATTTCTCTTAATTAAGATAGAGGATTGTGATAATGTGAAGAATGCACACACAGGATGCACATGCTTACAACAGGAAGCCGAAAGATTTCATCTTGTTCCAAAGCACAGCGGCTGTGTTGGATTTGAATTCAAAGTTGTTGACCTTATATAACAGCCTTTGTTAAAATCAAGAGTCATTTGTGTGATTATTTGTTTAAATTACAACCTTGAAAACTATGGTTGTACTTGCAAAACCTCTTCTGGGTTAGACATTTTAGCGTCACCAATCAACCTAATGTGCATGTTTTTGGACTGTGGAAGGAAACCAGAGTAAACCCACACAAGTGTAAATGTAAATTTTGTGCCAAATGCTACATTTGGATGGGAGCGGTGAGGGCCTTGCTCGGGGATGGCTTGGTGGTGCAGTGAATTGAACTCCGGTCTTTCTGGTATCAGTCCACTCTTACCCAATGCAAACTCTACACAGAAAGACCCCTTGCCCAGATATGAAACCCAGGACCTTCTTGCTGAGTTCATGATCTTGTTTTATGTTCATGTTTTGTTCATGTTGTTTTTTGTTCATCATGTTTTATGTTTATATTATATTTATGTTTAGTTTCGTTTTATAATCTGATCTTGTCTCTTGCTTTAGTTTATATCATGTCATGTTTTGAGTTCATGTTGTTTATGTTGTCTTCTGTGGGGAAAGTGGGTGGCTTAGAGGTTAAGGTGTTGGACTAATACGAGCAAGCCAGAACTGTGGGCATCTGAGCAAGGCCCTTAATCCCTAATGGCTTAGTTTTATAAAGAGAGATAAATGTGAGTCACACTCGATAAGGGCGTCTGCCAAATGCTGTAAATGTTGTTTACTTTCTCTCTTCTCCAGTGTCATGTGATCCCCTTGTCTATGTTTCGCATTTCCATTGGTCAGTCCTATGCATCTATAGCCTTTTGTCTTTGTCAAGGATTTCGGTTGTGTCCCTGTACAGTGGAAGTAAGTTATTTCTATTCAAGTTCATGTTTGTTGTTATGTTTATGTTTGTGCTAATGTTTAAGCTAAAATAAGCTAAACTAATCTAAGTTACACTAAGCAAGAGGTAACGCCATTGTCTCTGACATTGTCTATAACAATGGATGGTAAACGGATTGAGAGAGAACAATAAAAAAAGAGGAAGAGAGTGAGAAAAAAGATAAGTAAGAATATAGTAGTAATACAGTAATAATTCCCTTCTCCAATAAAGTGTTATGTTGTAAACCTACTCAATTAAACATCACAGACCTTAAAGAATCAACTTTTTGCGTCCCATCCCATAAGCACGTCACACATCCTGTTCCCAGTAACACAAAAGCACAATAATGATGTCTTTCCTTTAATACCGGAAAAAACTTGATGTCTTTGATAACTGGCTTATGGGTATTTTGTTCTCCTACTGGAGTGAATATAAAACACTTCCTTTAATTGTTGAATTGCGGTACACCCTTTAATGGGTTAAACATCAGTTTATATCTTATAGCTTAAATGTTCATGCTAATATTTCAGTTTGACGAAAAAATCGGGTGATGTTATCTAACAGGAATGAAAAGATCACAATGAACAATGAAGTTGACACATGGAAAGACAAACATTACTACAAAAACGCTGTGCTAATGCTACTAGTTAGTAGAAAGAGGTAGTTACAAACGTACAGCAACAACGAAATCTTAATGAAAAATATTGAGTGACTAATGTGTAAATTAGTAAGCATACAGGAATGTACCACACCTGCTGATTTTGGCAGTTTATCAGACCAAACTGGATGAACTTAAAAATCAAGAATAAGCTGAGAGACACAATCCTACTCCACTGTTGAGATCTTAATCTTCTTGATGTACAAACCAGTAGAATAAAACTGAAATAAAAATTAAAACTGTCTACAAAGTTTCCAATGTTTCCAGCCTTTTGTACATTTACAGAATAGACATCCTTATCCAGAGCCACTTACATTTATCTTTTTTATGCAACTGAGCAATTGGGGGTTAGGGGGCTTGCTCAGCGACCCTTGATGTTGGCTTGGTAGTGCTGTAAATAGAATTATGGTCTTACTAGTAACATCTTAACCACCAAGACACCAAGTATCTCCAGTCTCAACTGCAGCCATCATTTTCAAAATTAAATGTTATACTGCAGTTACTACATTATTAACTTATTATCAATATCCTTTAATCCTAAACATTTGCTATTATTTTATCAGAAAGTTGAACACGGTTAAAACTGTATTAAAACTTTAATTTGGGTTTTTTTTTACCTATTTTACTTGTTTTTACTCAGTACTTAAATACATTTAATATTTAATAAAGACTTTTCATACCTTAATATGACATACTTTTAAAGTTAGACACTAAATGTTTGGTCTTTAGCCTGCACCAATGTCATTTTCCAGTGAAATTTCTATATTAAATAACCAAATGTGAACCTATAAGCAATCACTGTTAGGCAATAATTTCCCCATGATATATAAAAATTCATATATTATAGTCTAATCTCTTTTAATGTTATGTTATTTTTAATTTCTTTTTAAAGAAATTTCATTTGGGATTTTGTATGTCTACAACTAAATAAACTTTGAATTTAAAGCTTTGTTCACCCCTTCAGATGTCCCAAAGTCCCTCCTTTTCTGTGTTTGATGTACAGTTAAGGTCTATAATTTTTTTAAACAGGATGTATCATTGGGGCATGACTAAACAATCTGCAGTTTGTTTGTTCCTTTCTTTTCTTAATGCTAGAGACAATGGCGTGTACTATGCTGCTTTTGCAACACACATATTTTTATAATTCATAAGCCATAACTTAACTACTATTCATAAAGCTGAGATAACCAGCTGAGTTCAGTGAAGGAATATAATACAAAAAACACTTAGTCAAACAGATTCATGCTTAATAAAACTTAGAATCATATGCTCACAACTTACATTACATTTGCATTCTGGCAGACGGCATCATTAAGAGGGGCGTGCATTTGTCGCAACTAAGTGGTTAAGGTCTAATGGCCATGCTGAGGGACCCAGCAAGGGTGACATGGTGGTACTTGATAATTTTCTCCAATTATTCTCCAATCAGCAGTCCAACATTTTAACTACCAAGTTATCCTAGTTGATTAAAGTTTATTAATTTTCATTTAATCTTTTCAGCACCACCATCCAACCACTTTTGGACCCTCAGGCAAGGCCCTTAACCCTCAGTTGTAGTAACTTTTGTGTACTCTATTTTGCATACTAAGGATTTAGACATACTATTTGCCTTACATACTCAGTTTCACACATGAATTATGAATAATTCTGACCAGAAGCATCAGAAAATCCTTAAATTCATTTTTGAAAGACTGCTGAAGTAAAATTTTGTGAAATTCTGAATAAAAAGTAATATTTAACAGATTGCTTTTTTGACAACATCCCCCCAAACTGCATCTTGAACAGCCACTTTCTGTATGTGTCTTTACATTATCATTATGCATCTTTTTAACATGCCTAACTATCATTAAACGTCTGCATATTCCATCTATATTTATTTTGTATCTACTGTCACATTCATGAATGTAAATATTTATTATGTCACTCATTGCACAGCTATAACTGTATTATACTACTGTATACTGTATATATATTTATAGATACCATATGTTACATACTACTGACCATAGTGAAACCGCCTGTTTGGTTTGCCAGATGAAAACCTTGATAAAGCGTATACAGGGCATGCATTTGGCGCCATCTAGCGAGAAAACTTTGTAATGCAAATCTGTCTAAATTATTGAGTGTCTTTTTAGAAAAGTTATCTTTTCAATCTTATCTAAAGATAGAAGCCAAATTATAATAGTTTAATAGTTTTATTTTGCAAATATATTTTAAAAATTCTGGATAATTCAGTGACTTCTTGTCAATCTCCAACTTCACGCCATTGTTTGATACCACACACAACCATATGCACTCACATTCACTCAGCTTTATGGGCAATTTATAGTCACCAATCAACCTAATGCACATGTTTTTGAACTTTTTTTGCGTGAAACCCATGCAAGCTTGGGGAGAACATGCAAACTCTGAAAGACCCTGTGCACAGGATTCGAACCCAGGACCTTCTTGTTGTGAAGCGACTGTGCTAACCACTGCGCCACCGCAATGTCCACTCTACTGTTAACTATTATGACTTGCATTGGGCCACAGGAAGGTGAAATACATTTCTGCTAAACACTTGACTTTAAACCAAGAATAAATACGTTAGTCTTTACCTACAAGCACCAAATAAAAATTCGAGGGGTTTACTGACTGAAAAATTATTCTGCTACACCATATAATAAAATTCCAACTCTTCTAAATTTCAGAGGTTGTACCCCTGCCTTTCGCCCTATGTGTGCTGGGATAGGCTCCAGGAGACCCATGTGACCCAAAGCTCAAGAATAAGTATAGGACATAAATGAATGAAGTTCTAGTAGTGGTTTGGCTGCATTATAGGTTGAAAGATTAATAAAATATTTGACTTAAGTAAAAGTATTGTTACTTCAATCAAATTTACTTACTTCACTTATTCACAGGTAAAGTTACTGGTCTACAAATCTATTCAAGTAAAACCAGAAACTCACTTTTAGTAACATTTTGTGACTTAAAAAAACATTTAAGTGGATAATTTTAATGTAGTTCAAAAAGACACAGGGATATAAATCCTAAACTGGTTGTTTTTACAGTAATTCCATAAACTTAGATATATAAGTATTATATTAACTCAACATGCTTGTGTAGGTTTGATGTTAAGCTTTTGTAAGCTTTAACCTACTGGTAAAATTATACACTATGGTAAAATTATACACCCTGGACAATACATTGCAGGGCCACACAGACAAACAAGCACACCCACACTTACTCCTATGTACAATTTAGAATGTTTTAGGACTGTGGGAGAAAACCGGATTACCTGGAGGAAACCTGCGCAAGACAGGAAGAATATACCTGTCTTTCTCTGTGGCATGCGGCATGTGTTTCTTCCTGGTACCCCGAAATAAGTGGGTATAGAAGATGAATATCTAAGTTTTTTTATGAAAAAATTTTTTTCTTTGTTTTATTAATTGATGCTTAATTTTTATTTAATATTATTTAATCCTCTGCCTTGCGGTGGCATATTGGTTAGCACGGTTGTCTCACAACAAGAAGGTCCGGGGTTCGAATCCCGGGCTCTGGCTCTTTCTGTACGGAGTTTGCATGTTCCCCCCCGCCGCGCTTGCGTGGATTTCCTCCGGGTACTCCGGTATCCTTCTACAGTCCAAAACCATGTACATAACATGTGAATGTGTCTGGACTCAGGAATAGAAGATGAATGAATTTTTTTAAATTTTGGATTTGGATAAATGATCTATTAAATAATCGCGCGTGTGGGCTGCGCTTTATCCTGTATCAATCCGTGACTGTAGGATCATCAGCTCTCCATTTACCCACTTCACTTTCATTACAGTAAGTAGGTGTTGTTTTTTTGATGTTTTAAACTCTACTGTCGCAACTTTTCACCTATAGCCATTTAAAAATAACCAGCAACCTCCTGGCTGATTGGCTAAAAATAAATAAAATTTAATTGTGCCATTTGCTGCGCATGCGCAATAGGGACACGGCGCCCATGAGTGTCTCGACGTTGGGAAAAAGTTGCGCCTGTGTGTGTGTGTGTGTGTGTGTGTGTGTGTGTGTGTGTGTGTGTGCGCGCGCACGGGCGCGTTTTAAATGAGCGAGTAACAGGGAGAAGCTGGTGTAAGGAGTTCAGTGGGCGCATCACCGACTGAATCATATCGACAAGATGAATTCTGGGACGGGTGTCTTTCTAATTGCATTATATCAGAATAAGCAGGCGATATGATAGACGGGTGCGAGCTGCGCTGAGCCACTGATGCCATGCTGAACTTTAGAAGAGGAGCAGCTGAGATATAGAGTAAGAAGGTAAAGTGCGTCACTCATTATAGGTATTTTTTTAACATAAAAAATATTTTAAAAGTGAAAAATCAAGTCAAAGGTAATTGATCCTCTGGATAGTTTCTACTATTACAAATTATTAATATTTATTTATTTTTAAATCCTTCTGTAATTGATTAAATAATTTCTATTATTTTTATAAATACTACTCAGTAACCAGTCATTTGTGTTGGATGCAATGTGCACCTTTAAGCACTGCTCTTTGGGTGGCTTTGCTTTTTTATACACACACATATACACACACACACCACCTGCTTGGAGCTATGACAGAGATTTATGTGTCTGAATATAGTTTTGAACTCCAGATAAAGAGTGGGATGTGCTTCCTGCTCTTCTGTATGTTTAATAAGCAAAGTTTCCCTTTCTGTGATATATTATGCATGTGTGTGGAAGTACATGCTTATGGAGCATGGTCTTTTTTTAGAGCTGTTTATATGTTTGATAAAGAGTTGAAATAAAAGTATTGTGCTCCTAATTATTTATGAGTTACATGGCCCTGCCATTTTTTACAGTGCATTTGGAGCTCAGGTTCTATTACTTAACGTTACAGTGAAGTGATGCCATCTCGCTGCAGAGTAATGCTGCTCTGCCTTGTGGGGGTGGTACTGTAAGTGTAAAGACTGTGAGAGATTTGTAGGAACAACATTCTCTCTTTCCTCTCTCTCCTTTCTTCTATTATTCTCTTTCTACCCGTCTGTTTTTTGTAACTCTTTGTCATTGTCATCTCATTAAAACTCTCTCTCACTCTCTCTCTCTTGTACTCTCGTTCACCCGCTTACTCATGCACACCTGGTGCAGCTTGTTCCCATATTAAGCTATACTGTTTGTTCTCTGTCCTCTGACAAACGGATCGAACATACACTCGCACCTGTTTGTCATGTGTCAACGAATGTCACTGGTTTGTTGATGTAATTATCTTAGTTGCTTCTTTCTTTTTATTTGCCTTTTATGATATTAATTATGAGAAATTATCAACTTGTAGCTCCTACGTGAAAACTATCTACAAAACAAAATAACTAAACAATAGAGGGCGACGACATGGCGTAGTGGGTAACACAGTCAAGGGTTCATCTCCTTTTATAGCGACCACAGTGTATTTTATGGTCATATCTGACATATCAACCACACACACACACACACGCACCTACATGTGCATTTATTTATACATAAATACATTACATTTTTATTTACATTCAGCCTTTCTGTACGATGTTCTCCACGTGCTTGCATTTGTTTACTCCGGGTTCTTTGTTTTTCTCCCACAGTCCAAAAAAATGTATGTTTGGTCAATTGAAGACTCTAAATTGCCTATAGGAGTGAGTGTAAGTGGCCCTGTAATGGACTGGTGACCTGCCTTTGGCCCTTTAGAAAGATGGGATTTGCTCCAGCACACCCCGTAACCACGAATTAGGGAATAAGTGGGCATTTATCACTTTCATACAACTGAGCAACTGGGGTTTAAGGGTCTTTCTCAGGGGCCTAACAGTGCTAACTATCAGTCCAACACCTTACCACTGAGACATGATATCGGTATAATGATGTAATAAGTAAATTATATTTTGCATGTAATCTCCTGCTTGATAATTTCATTGTAAATACCTTTTTCTTTGAAATGGATAGTATTGAATAACATTACAATAACCAGCACTGCATTAAGCCTCTTGGACATGGTTTACCAGAGCTTTACAGAGAATTTTCCACTTCTCCATGTACATCACAGAGCTGGTGCACCTTGCTCTCCTCCACTTTCCGTTTAAGGATACCCACACATGCTCTTTAGGTCTTTAGATCTGGAGATATGTTTGGCGAGTCTGTCACCTTTAGCTTCACCTTTTTTAGCAAAGCAGTGGTCGTCTTGGAGGTGTGTTGAATTTTCATTCACTGGTATAAGAAAGTGATAGTAATAACATCAAATTTTACATACCTGCCCCCCACTCACACCTGGGACCTTAACACAACAGGGAGATAAATGGCTACTTGGACCTAATTTGGACATTTCCTTTTAGGAGTGTTACACTTTTGTATGTTGAGTTTTTTTGATGGGACAGCAAACACTGTACACGACCTGTACATTCACTATTTTACATTGTAGCCAAGTTTACATATGTATGCATTATTTAACACAAACACTTATCCATAGGTACAGCTTGCATTTGAATCTCATCATTGAACAGTTTCGTACCGGAACACTAGATAACAAAACAAAATGTACCAACCCACAAAAACTGCTGAAGAGGAGCAACTTTAAAAATTATTTTAAATGTCGTCTGGCAGGTATTTGAGAAAGAGGTACAGTAGGTCTCCAATCATCTGTTTAAGACAGCCAGTGACTCACCTGTTTTGATGTTGATGGGTAGTTCATTCTATCATCTTGGTGCCAGAACTGAGAAAAGAAAAAATAAATAAAATAAAAAAATATTCCCTGCATCTTAGGTGATGATAGAACCTTTTGTGCTTGTGGATCTGAGTAAAGGACCCCTGAGGAGGGATTAGTGTATATACAAACAAATATAAACACTTTATTTTGGTCATTAGCTGACATACAGGCCCACATTAAGAAGGAAATAATCTGTTTATGTTGTGGAGAAATGCACAATGCATGCAGATGTGTATGTATGTACATGTGACTGAGAAATATCCTGGATACAAATTTAACTGAACTTGGGTTATTTTAAAGCAACACCATTGAACATTTGCTCCCGGTTCTCCCAAGTGGTTGATTAGCGCAAGTGTCTTTTTCTGGTGAAGTACTGTCGCTAATAGTATATTTTTATTCATGTTATGTGTTCTGCAAATATAATTCTATACATTACATAACATAACTACTCCTGTAACCTATTGTCATTTCAGTTTCAGTTCTAATTGTATTTGTCACATACATTATTATATACCGTACAGTGAAATGTTTTTCTTTGCATATCCAACCATGGAAGGACCCAACAGTGGCGCACTTGACGGTGGTGGGGTCAAGACCTGGAATTTGGTCCTAACCATTTGAGCCCTAATTGTATAATGGTTTTAATACCGACACTTTTTGATTCCACTGTGTTTAGAAGCAATTGTTTTATGGAAATTATTGAGTCTGTTTAACTATGTGGCTCCAGTATTACTATTACTAGCTAAGTATCAAACTTATTTCGATGTCGAACAGATGTTGTCCAAAAACAACAACAAATAAGTAGTCAAACAAATAAGTAGGCAAAGATTTAAGCCCGTCTAATATATTTTCATGTTGAGCTTGTGTACGTAACTGTCATTGTCTATCCTAGGTTTTTTTGCCTAGGTCTATAACTGATTTTAGTTATATTTAGCTCTTGACTAACTCAACCCAGGCTACGAATAAAATATGTACTTCTATGAAACTTAAGACAGGGACAGGCTCTGACCCGAACAAGAAACTCATAGTGGGAGTGTAGTCATCTGGCTAAGAGTTGTTCTACTACTACAATAACTGTAGAGACATTTACTGTAAAGTTTAAAATGTACATAGTGCTTTAACCAAGCTTAGGCTGCAAAGCAAACTTTTCTTATATAGGCTAACCTACAGTTTTGCAAATTCAAGATTTATTCCTATTGAATTCCATATCATTTATTTATTCACATTCTATACCCCCTTATCCCCTAATTTATGGTCACAGGGATCTGCTGGAGCTTATCCCAGTTCTCTGAAACGATGAAAGGCATATAAATTCCTGGGCAGGTTGCCAGTTCATCACAGGACCACACACTCTTACTCTCTCCTATGGGCATTAATCAACCTAACATACATGTTTTTGGAATGTGGAAGGAACCCAGAGTACCCGGAGTAAACCCACACAAAGAAAGAGAAAACACACACATGATAATACACTGTACAACATTTAGTGAAATGTTTTTCTTTGCATAACCTACCATGAAAGGTTGGGTCAGAGTGCAGGGTCACCTCTGGAGCAAAAAGTGTTAAGAGTCTTGCTTAAGGACCCAACAGTGGCTGACTTGGTGGTGGTGGGGCTTGAACTGATGTCTTCCAGGTCCTGGATTTGGTCCTAACTGTGTTCGGGATTTACAGCAAACTCCGCATAAAAAGGTCCCTTGACCCAGAATCAAACCCGGGACTTTCTCGCTGTGAGGTGACTGTGCTCATCACAACACCACCACACTACCACGTTTCAGCCTTTTTAATAAACTAAATAAATGTGAGTTATTGACCTTTACATTATCCAGATTATTTTTGACACTCTTAAATAGAGTTAAGTGTGGGTGAAATGTTTTCTCGTGCCCCAGTTAGTCAAGATAAAACAGCAGAAGTAAATACCCGCTGGTTTTGCCCCTGGCAAACCAAATATACTTATGATGGCGTAGGACAGATTTTATAATGGTGTGCCAGCCAGTATGTGACGTAAGATTTACCGAGTGAGTTAGCTGGGTTCTTGAACTTTTATAGTTTAGTTTTGCATTCTAAAGAGAAAAGTAGAAAGTCTAGCAGTGTTAGGAGTTTTGATACTCCAAAAGCTGTCAGACTGCCAGAACTTTTCAGCTTTTTTTAAAACATTTTTAAGCAATAACTTAAAATGTTATTAAAGACGACCTATTATTCAACATCATTAAAAACCCACAAGATAATATTTGTAGATATATTTATTTATTAGATCTTACAGTATTTTTTTTAATATTATATGGAATAGTTTTATATATAAGAATTTTTTTCTCTTTTTTAACTTGGGGACATTTCCACTGTCTGTTTTCTACCATCTCTCCCCTTTCTTCATCCAGACCTTTTCTCTGACTTGCCTTTTATGTAATTTTAAGTTTAACCTAAAAAAAGTCAGACTCCCAACTCTGTCTTCGCTCTGGCTTTCTCGTTGTCTCCTGAAGCTTGTTAGCAGATATATTGGACAGACTCTTGATTGCTTTTAGACAGTTTGCTTACTCTCTATTGCAGCTTTGTGCGCCTTGTTTGTCAGCATTGTCTATTAGTTTGATTTACAGGTATATTATCTCTGTAAAATTTCTTTTTTCTTTCTCTCCCTCCCTCTCGCTCTCTCTCTCTCTTTCTACTTCTTGCACGGGCACATGCAGCTTCTCAGTTCTGGGTTTTAACTCCCGCTGCTGTATTGCATAACCGAGTGTGTAGGCTGTTAGGGATTTTATATAAGGAGAGCCTACTCTGTAAGTGAACAACCCTACTCAGTTCTTCTGCCATTTTAACTCTTCCTCTTTGGTGATCTCTAATAATATACCAGTCATTTTGGGTCATGTTAAAAGTGCCGGCCTTTCTCTGCTGATGCTTGCTAGTGTTTGCATGTTCTGGTCTATTTTAGTACTGTGTGCTTGTGTTTTGTTACCATGTGGCTATTATTTTGTGTCCAATGTGTTTTAATTTGTTGGCTATGTTGGTCTGTAAGAAAAAATCTGTCGTAGAATGCACAACAAAGATAAGAGTTTGGGTGTTTAGAATGTGACTGGCATTACAACAGGTATTTGTCACCTTTTATGCACGCAAGCGCAGGGAAAACATGCAAACTCCACATTGAAACCTTTGTATTGAACCCACAACTTGTTGTGAGGCGAATGTGCTAACCACTAACATCACCACGCACCCTACAACATTGTTTCAAAGCCACTTTATACAGAATGCAGTAACAGTAAAAAGTGTGAGGTTTATTCTAATGAGCAAGCCAGAGGCGAATGTGGCAAGGAAAACCTCCCTGAGGTGAAGTGGGAAGAAACCTTCAAAGAACCAGATTCACTAAGGAAAGCCATCCTCATCTGGGTGACACTACATGTTATTGTTAATTAAAACCGCTTTAAATATAAAGTAAACTGTAGCTTTAAGTCAGTGGAGCAGAATGAATTCTTCCTTCATCCTCGAAGTCTGGGTAAGGGGCAGGAACCCAGTCACCAATGCCTCAGGATCCTTGCACGGTTGGCCTCTTTTACTGGATACCTCAGGATAAGTATAAAAATTAGCGTAGCTGCTGTTTATAATATTAGCAGGAACTAGCTAATAAAGTGCCTATAATCAAATGTACTGGACCAAGAGATTACGGGATATGTTATGTGTATGCTTGGCTAAAGAGATATGACTTTAATCAATGTTTAAACTGGGAGACTATTTGAACCACGAACATTGTCATGAAGGTCATTCAAATGTTTAGGAGCTAAATATAAAAACGCTCTACCTCCTTTTGTGGACTTGCTATTCTGTGGACTACCAGAAGTCCGAAAGGTTGAGATCTTAAAGGGCATAATGATTTTTACTGATCGTACTTGAAATGTTTCTACAAGTTGATTGGAGTCCACCATTTAATTATCAAGGTACACACCTGTCTATATAAGTCCTGACACTTAACAACACTTGTCAGAGCACAAACCAAGCTATAAAGTCAAAGAAATAGTGACCTCAGAGAAAGGATTAGATGCACAGATCAATTGTAAATGGATGAAAATTTAAACCACCAGACACTTCCTGGAATTGGCTGCTCGGCCATACTAAATATTGAGGGGGAGAAAAACCTTAGTCAGGTGACTAAGAACCCAAAGGTCACTCTGACAGACTTTTAGCATCTGTAAAGAGAGGAAAAACCTCTACACGAACACCCATCTCTACAGCACTCTAACGATAGTAAACGGTGCCTTAGTAAAAGGCACATGACAACCTGCCTGGAGTTTGCCAATAAGCAGGGGAAGAACACTAGACTATAAAAACTACATTTTCAAAGATTTAACTTTTTGACCCAAAGGTCAAGTGTCATGTTTCAGGAAAACCAGACATAGCTCATCATCTGGCCAATGCCCTTTTAGTACAACGACCCTAGACACACAGCCTAGATATAACAGGAGTATCTATAGGACAATTCTAATAACAGTAGTATATTTTTAACATGGTTTGCATATGAATAGTGGAGGAGGAGTCTTTAGAATCGCACAGGATAAATTTGGAGAACAAAGAGTAGGTAAGTCAAGGTTTGTAAACGAGGAGTCCTTCCAACAGTTTAGCCCAGACAAGGAGTGAGTGTGAGTAAGGTGCATAAATAGCAGTGATTGGTCTTTCTGGTAAAATTGGAACAGGTTTGATGCATTTATATCTATTTATTTTATAGGATTGAGAAAGATCCACAGGCTGCAATTTGAATTTTGGATGCCAAAAGCGCAGTAGCACCATGTATGTTTACACACTATTCACCAGGCTATAGCAGCAAAGGCAATATGATGTAATAAGATCCAGAAGAATATAAACTTAGAAAAAGATTAGTGTAAGTTATTGTGTAAGTTATAGAGGCAAGAATATACCCTGGACAGGTCCCCAGACCATCGCAGGGCCACATATAGACAAACAACCATACGAACTCACATTCACTCTTAGGTGCATTTAAGAATCACCAGTCAACCTAATGTACATCTTTTTGGACTGTGAGTGAACGTGCTAACCACTACACCACCACACCACTCATGAAGTGTATGTTTTTGATTTTTGAATCTATTAATTATACTTAATTAATTAATTAATTATATTATACTAATAACTAATTATTAATTATGTAATTAAATAAATTAATTAAGTATACTTATATTATTAACTAATTATTAATTATATAATATAATTAATAGATTAATTATATTCATTCATTCAATTATCTTCTATACCCACTTATTCCGGATCTTTTCAGGGTCACAGGTTTTTGGGCGAGAGGCATGGGGTACACCCTGGACAGGTCGCCGGTCCAACGCAAGGCCACACACACAACCACACACACTCACATTCACTCCTATGGGCAATTTAAAGTCACC
>JAOTQW010059704.1:0-16535 GCA_026260075.1 Sisor rabdophorus
TGTGTGTGTGTGTGTGTGTGTGTGTGGTGTGTGTGTGTGTGTGTGTGTGTGTGTGGATGTGTGTTAAAAACAGATAAAAGGGGCAGAGTCAGGGTCTGGGGAATGCTCTTAAAGACATGCAGTAATTAAATCAACAATGAAAGCTTTCCAGGAAAGAGTCCTCTAAAATTAAATTTTCTTTTACAAGTCCGCAGCAGGGGCAATGATAGGGATGAAAAATTTGATGGCTATTCTCATATATGTTTGTACATTTCTATTTATCATTTGCTTTCCATTTTTCTTCACAATAAATAGTTTTAAACCGTTTTATAAGATGTAATAAAACATAAATCCCCTTTTTAAATGAATGATTTAATCTACTGAATGAAAATGTGAATAGGTTACCTCCTCTAAAATTAATACCGCATTGTGTGCTGTGTTTATCAGCAACAACCTTTTCCGATAACTATAGATTAGGCTTTTACATCCCACTGAAAAAATTACAGGCACACTATTGTGCAAAATTGATCTAATTCAGCTGCAATCGAGGGCTTTCAAGCATGAACTTTTCATTTAAGATCCTGACACAGCCTTTTATTAAAGTCATGACCAATAAAGGGCAACACCAACGGCAAGGTCTTCCTACCAGGAGCAGATCAAAACCCTGGAGATATATGATTTTGGGATATTTTTCTACTGAAGTCAGCAAAACAAAGTAGCTTTTAGAGGACTTGAGCAGAAAAAAGGAGAGGACCAATCAGATCAATGGACCCCGATTAAAAATATAAGAAAATTATTTTGGTACCTGTATGCTTACGTCAAGTGCTATGGTCCTTTTGTACCTGCATTATTAGAGTGCCCAGCAGAACAGAAAAGCTCTCCTTGGTAAATGTGCCATCGCACTAAGCTTCCCGACCTGTGCTCCATCTATAGAAAGTATTCCTACTTTGGATAAGGAAAGAGTTTCTGTTTTTAAACACGCTCTCATTGTGCCATGATCTAGTCAATCTGAGACAGGTTTTAAATCCTAATAGATTTATTTCAACTTTACACCAAAATCTTCTAAGAAATCTTATAAACTTCTGAATTAAACTTTTTAATGTTCTAAAAACATTAAAGAAAAAAAAATATTCATTCATTTATTCATTCATCTTTGATACCCGCTTATACCTTAACTCAGAGTCAACGCAGGGGTACAGGACAGGTCGCAACACCAACACATGGCCAACACTCAAATTTAGTCCTTTGGGCAATTTAGTATTGCCAATCAACCATAATGCACATGTTTTTGGACTGTGGGAGGTAACCAGATTACCCAGAGGAAAACCACACACAAGTGTGAAAAGAATATGCAAACTTAGCACAGAAATACACAGGAATTAAACCAACGACCTTTTTGCTGTGAGGCACACGTGCTAACCACTATGCCACCATGCCGCCCTTATTCTGCAGGTTCTTGCAACCAAAACCAAAACATTGTAATGTTAAATACTCATTTTAATACTAGACTAATTTTAAGCACTACATTTGTGGAAGCAAGTTTGTGAAGTAAAAAAATGTGGAAATGAATTTTGAATGGGGAGTATATCTAAAATGTTTAATTAATTTATTAAAAAATGGGAGTGACAGATTAAATAAACAATTATTACATTTACAGAAACTGAAAATGCAAACCCCCCAAAAATTTAAAGCTTAAAAATGTAAGCACTGTTAAGGCTGGATATAATTTTTTTAGTTAGAGCAGATCAACAGATTCTTCTTCTACAGACAAGCCTTTAATTTTCTTTCTGCTCAGCTATTTTTCGCTTCGCAACCTGTTCATTAATTCTATTTTTGCCCAAGTCTATTTCTAATGCTGAAATCATGAACGCTGAACTTATCTGACTGGAACATGCAGCTCTTTAGATGCTTGTCTGACTTTTATCGTGACTTGCATAAGTCATCAACGTGATCCGCAACTGGTAGACTGACAGGTGCTGGGAAGTTACAAGTTTTCTTTATATAGTTTATAAAGAAAAATTAAAAAACGTTCCAAACTTTTCAAATCACTAAATCTGTTAACTTATTCATTGAGTAAATTTGGGCACTGTTGCAAAGTCAGAAACTGATTCAAATTAAATAGATTAAATGTTAAAATACTACTGATAATTCATTCATCTTCTATACCAGCTTATTCCCTAACACAGGGTCACAGGGGTCTGCTGGAGCCTATTCCAGTACTCATAGGGAGGGCTAAACCCTGGAGAGGTCGACAATCCATTGCAGGGCCACACACACTCACACTTCAATCCTATGTGAAATTTAAAATCTCCAACCAACCAAATGCACATGTTTTCGGAAGGAAACCAGAGCACCCAGAGGAAACTCACGGAAGCGCGGGAAAAACATGCAAACTCCAAACAGAAACATTCCGGGAATCGAACCTAGAATTGTGCTAACCACTAGGCCACGGTGCCGCCCACTACTAATAATATAACTGTTAATACCATATAACTTGTCCTATAATGTTTTGAAATTTTAGCATAGTTTAGCTATATAGACAAAAGGAACAGTTAGTAAAATAAACAAATTAGTCTATGATATGGTTTCACTGTTGGTTGGAAAAAAGGTGGATATATAAGAAAATTGTTATTTCATTATACAATCTTAAAAATTGTAAAATATTAAAATTCTATTTAGAAATACTTGTTTAACCTATAAGTAACCTATATGTTTTTTACTATACGATTAATACTGTATATTATTCTAGGTATGGTTGCCACGAATGTGCATATTTCTATATTTAAACCAAATATATACATTTGTAGTTCATAATATATAAAAATTGTCATTTATATAAAAATCTGGGTTCAGGACTTGTATCAGAAAAGATTTGTTACCACCTCTAATCCAAAACAACAATGTTAAAGACTAGTTATGGTAACTTGAAAGTATTCAAGTACTTTTCAGAGAACATTTAAGTGGAAAAATGATGCAAGAGTTGAATTAATGTTGAACAAATTCTGATCTTGACATTTATTAGTGTGTGCACAGTGCTGTCATTGCTTACAATAGTATAATAATATAATAATCTCAAATAAAGCATTTGAAGCTCTCCTAATATACCAGTAAATTATAACCCCTGCAAATCATCTAGTGTTTGTTTTGGATTGTGTTATGCACAAAAGATGTTTACCTTGTCTTGGCAAGGTAATTTAATGGTCTCAATCATCTAGCTCCATCTGTACAGTGGAAACCCAGAAGAAGTAAAGATAGGGCCACACTTCCGGCCATGGGGAATGTCTGCATAAGGCTTACAGTATTGTCAAGGACACATCTCAGCCAGTCATAAACTGTTAACCATACTCCCCTAAGAAAACATTTCAGGTAACTAAATGCCAAAACAGCCTCTCTAATAAACTCCTTAACTTTATTTACTAAACTAACTCACCTTCACTTACAGCAATTTTTCTATTTACTGATAAACCTATTGGAACTGCAGTAGATCAGTGTACAGATTCTCTGTACATTTAACCGAATAGTCACACAATCACACAGTTTAAAAACACACAGTATGTTACAGAAGTAAGTACAGCCCTAACATATTTTGTAAATATTTCTTTTTCTTTTTATGTAAAAAAAACCATTTGGACATCCTCTTAGGGCTGTACTTCATTTTGCTTCCAGGGGTTTACTCGTACTCGTTTAAGCGGTGTGTATGTGTGTGTGTGTACACAGTCTTGTATTGACGAGGTCTTAGAAGAATCCTTCATTAACAATCCTTCATTAACCAAAGAAGGAATGTTCCTTAATATGGTCATTATACAGGCAGAAGTAGGTGTCTGTGCACATAAATCAAAAGAAATCTAGGCAAACAAATCGAAACACAAGCCAGAAAGCAGAGTCAAAAAACGATTATAAACCAAAATGGTAGAAAGCTGCTTAAACACTTAGTATATCCCATGGCAGAACAATACCTCATAGTTTGAAAGTTATACCTATAGTACAGTGCTGCACGACCTCTGGTAGTGGAGTTGTTACAACAAGTATTGAGCTGTACAACTAAGAGACTCAAAGCGCTTGTTTATGTCACTATAGATAAGAGCATCTGCTATATGATGTAAAATGTGTGTTCATTTCCAAACACCATCAAGCCACTTCTGCTGGGCCACTGAGCCCTTTAACCTAAGTTGTATTAAAAAATCTGATAGATGTAAGTTGCTCTGTACAAGGAAGTCCAATACAACAAGTCAAATATAAATGTAAATATTGAAGTAAACATGGACATAGACAAAAATGTTTCTTCCACAGTCTGCTATGTTAAGCTATGTTAATTGCATGCTGATTATAATCTTATTATAATTCATGATCGCATCTATTAATACACAACATCAAATGTTTACCTTTTTATATTTTTCAGCTACTATGGGTGCTGTCTGTGTTTTTTTTGTATATTATTTATATGTGATTATTGTACAGAAAACTCCACTTCTTCCACTTCAATCAGAAGTTCAATTCAATTCAGCTTTATTTGTAGAGCGCTTTTAACAATAGTCATTGTCTTCATAGGGATCAGGGACTTTGTGTACTGGGACATTATCATGCTGAGACAGAGTTTGGAATGATACAACATAGAAAAACATTCTAGGCAAATTTGTGATTTTGTGGCAACAGTTTCTGGAAGACAAAGATATGGCAGTGTGCTCAAGGATCTTTTACAGTGTTTATTGTTGTATTGTGGCGCAGAAAATTGTTTGCATGAAGAATAGGTGAATGTGAAAGCTGAAAGTGCACCCAATTGAGTTCAATTGTACTGGATCTATGCCAGAATTTCGGTGAACATCTTTGTTTTTGAATCTGCACTTGTTCAGGAAGTTAAGCAACAACGTTTTTTCAGATGATGAAATAGTTTGTTTTTAAAACCAACTCTGTCAAAGAAAATTTTATGATAGAATAAATAGGTGAAAAGCTTTTCTTTATAAAATAGCACCAAAATATTTCGAGTCCCTATATGTATTTTGTGATCATGTAAGGTATAAGATCAATATTACTATTGCACTGAGATTTGATAGGATCAATCGAATCTGAACCCAGATTAACACTTTAAGGGACCAGGAACATAAACACTCTGAATTAGACCACAGCAAATGTCTGCAGGGTGAAAATCACCTTAAATGACACCAAAACATTTTATCGGTATTACATTTAATTAAAAGGATTTTATTAAATCAAATAATATCAGCCAAAATTATACACTGGTGTTATTTAACAATGGTTTGAGGAAATAAGCCTGTGATCTGACCTTTCAAACCTTTTACAGGATAAACCCCTAATTCTAAAATAAATTCCTCTGAAGTCCACTGGATGTATTTTTTTATTATAATGCAATTATTTAAATATTAGCTCTAATTCTGGGGTTCCATTTTAAAACCTTATGCAAACATTTCTGTATTATCAATATCTGATATCTGAAGTATTACAGAAGGGTAATAGGTATGTACCGCCACAGCTTAGAAATTCAGCAGCATGCACAAGAATAGCTTCGGTCCACAGCAGTGTAGAAGAATTGTTCTTTTCATCTACCTGCACCTCCAAGTCTACATTAATCCAGCTGTGGACTGTCAGCCATGTAAAAAAATTATGTTTATCCGTCTGTGGCAGCCCAGATTGTGCTGGAATTCTAGTGATTTGGGAATGAGGGTACGCCTGAGTCAAGAGAGTTGGGTGGATGAAGGGAAAGGGTGGAAGTTTGAATTAAATGCTTTAGCTGAGCCAAGACGAGGCTGTACCTGGCTGATAAGTCTTACAGTAAGATGCATTATTGTGCCCCAGCAAATAGCCGTGACGGAGGCAATGAGCAGCCACTAAAAAAAAGAGTCAAACAAAAGACTCAACACTTCACTTAAAACTTTCCTCATCATGGGCTGCACCTATAGCGTGCCTTTCAAAGTCAGAGTCTTCCTGCAAAGGCAACAAAAAATGACCCACATTAGCAATAACCATCAAAAGAATCCAAATACATTATTCAAATACACAATATTATGCAGCGCGACATACAAAAGTACTTCCCATCATTGAACAGCGCAACACACATTCAATTACTGTTGAATGTGTTGAAAAGAGTAGCATAATGCTAGATATTTAAAAATGAGGAACGTCTTAAATTGTCTCTTGAACACAGTCAGTGAGTTTTTGGACATTGATGGAAAGTTCATGCCACCATCTTGGTGCCAGAAAAGACAAAAGTCTTTTTGCAGACCTACGTCATGACCTAGGGGGATGGTGGAACCATTTAAGCGGTACCTGTGAATCTAAGAAGGCGTGGGGCTATGCGAAGAGTGATGAGTGCCTGGAGGTAGGAGGATGCTGCTCTGTTTTTGGCTTTGTAGGCAAGCATCCGTGATTTGAATCTGCATGCAGCAACTGGGGCCGATGAAGTGGTGCATGAAAGATGCTTTATTGGTTTTAACCAGATTTTTAAACCCACCTCCCGAGGCCCACTAGCTTACAGCGTACAATTGACCTCTGCATTTTTTTGTCTTCTGTTCGATTGTTCAGAGTAAAGCCAGTTTCAGTCCAATTTGGCTAACCCAAATACAGTAAAATTACATTTTCCCCCATTTTGTTATTGAAAGCTCCCCTTGTGTAGTCCCCACTGATGGCTTAGACAAAATAATGCACCACCCACCACTGAGGAATGTGTTTTACAGAATTACCAATGACATGATGCACTGATGATGCATGCGATGTCCAGAATAACACAAGTATGGTTAAGTGAAATAGGAAAACAGATGCACTAGCATTTCTTATCTAAATCGATCTTATTCCTTGGCTTTAAAATAAATAATACCAGCTACAAGTAAATTTTTCCGCTAGTGTAGATCAAAACACTGGCGAGCCTCATGAAATGGCTGATGATGCCATAATCGACTGACATGTTTGTGGGACAGGGAAATCAGCATGCTTCCAACACAGAGAAACAGCTAGATCTCTACACAGAGAGCTTTAATCAACCATAGATGACCTTGAATATATACCTTTTTAAACCTTGAACAAAGCAAATCAAGCCCAGACCTCTAACCCCCCCCCCTCCAAACCAAGCACATACTTCTACCCCCTCTCCAGACCTGCCAGTATGTAGGGACATTTTTTGTTGTGATATTTCTGATATAAAAATTTGTCCATCCTGCCTTTTTAATTTTAAGAATATACTTAATTTTATCTGACAAAAAGCTTATGTTAATATGTGTTAAGAGAATAATTTTGGGGGGATTCTTATAAGTCGTCATTAAAGTTCACTCTGGCTGTAATTTATTGTTCTCACCACTAGAGATCTATTAACACACACTGAGCTAACCACTCTCAAAATATATGCATGTGCAAACAGTTTTTTTCCCCACATGCTTCCGTAATTGAAAAGTGATTGGATCCTCTGTGGCCCTGCATCATTCCTGAATATGAGAGACAGAGAAAGTGGCATAGAAAGAGAAAGTGATGGAAAAACAATGTGGATAAAGCCATCGTGCTGGCTAAGAGCTGAACACTCACTTCAAAGCCAGTGGGTCAGCAAACACATATGTGACCAATGAGGCTTTCCTGCCTGTCAAAGACGAAAGATGAGACAGAGTGAACGCGGGTGGGCAGAGCATCCTTTCACCTACTCTAGCACACACACACATCCTTTCACCTACTCTAGCACACACACATTCAAACACTATTTATCTCTGCCCCTGTCTCTCTCGCTCACTCTCTCTCTTTATTTGTCACTTTCTGTCTACCTCTACCTCTTTCTGTGCTGTCAAGGCTGATGCTATGGTTGGCTGCTTCCTCAGCCATGGCGAAGTGTGAAGAGACAGATGGGAAAGTTACATCTGTCTGCCCACACCGAGCCTGGGCCACATATCCACAAACACACACATCACTAGGTCAGTGTCTAAAAGGCATGCGCAGCCTCACATATTATACATCCCTATTTATTCTCAGCACACTCTGTGTATGTGTGTTTTTTAAGGAAAAGACAAATGATTACTTCCCTTTTTGTCTTTTCTGCCTAACTAAATATATCACCTCATCCCCGACACAATCCATGGTGCCTTCAGTGATCTTGGCATCTACGGTGGTCTGTTGTGATTCCTTGTGTAGGCACAAGTAACTTAAGTTCCAAACTGTAATTCTATGTCTATTAATTCTTGACAACTGTACGGTGTAGTTACATGGCATTAGCAAACAAGTTGAATTGTTGATCGGCAGACCAGAAAGACCTGGGTTCACGCTTCACCAGTGACTAAGAAGAGAGGGAAGACCAAGTCCACCATGGTTGGGTCCTTAAGCAAGACTTTTAATCCTTCCTGCTCCAGGGGAACTGCACCATAGCTGACCCTGTGCTCTGACCCCAACCTTTCAATGTGGGATATGTGAAGCTGCATAACCTAGTGTCTTTTTTAGTGGCTCACTCTAAATTTTGCTTGGTGGCAGCCCTTCAGGTCAAAACCCCCACAGGTCCTCCCATTGCTGGAAAGCATGGTGCTGACCACACTCCCTCAAATGCTCATTATTTCCACTACCTTGGGAAATCAAAGCTGTAAATAGACCATTCAGCTTAAGTGACTTGAGAGCATATTTTCTTGTTTCAACGTTACGAGCGTTGGATATAATACGCTCTCTAATCAGTTAGCGTGTCTTCGATTTATTTACATTTACATAATTTGGCAGATGACCTAATCCCAAATGAATTACAATTTGGAGTAAGGGGGCTTGGTCAAGGGCTGGGAATCCACCCAGGTGTGAGTTCAACACCTTAATCACTGAGCCACCAATTCCCCCTACTTAGATTAAAGGTCAGAAATAACTTCATTCTAATACTTCTACAGATGGAAAATAAAGAAGCGATGCTGGTATTATCGGCTTTTAAATTCACTTCTGCCTGTATACATTGATCTACGATGTTTGGTTTGTTACACAGTTTATTACTGACAGTTTGTTAACAATACAGCCATCTTCTTAAATGGAGACACTCATAGCAGCAGGGATAGGATAAAAGAAAAATATCAATATCTAAAAACTTTAGTGTTGTGTCAATTTAACTGCTGTAGATGTCTACACCCAGAATAGCTAACTTAGAGGACATGAGATATGTCTTAAATATTATTAAAAATATGTTTTTTAAGGTGGACTTTTCCCGGAAAAGTTAGACATCGTAAGAGATTTTAGTCGTAAGACGGTCTGGAGTTTATTCACCACTTCTAGACCAGTTCCGACAATCATTAACACTGAATTACAGCCTTTAATTGTATTATATATTTTATTACATTTTTTATGGCTTTGTAATTTTGATACAGCTATTAAATAAATATTTCATCTAAACTGCTCCAGATGTTGTACGTGGTAGAATTGTAGTTGTAGTGTAGAGATTTGTAGCCTTAACGGGTTTTTTGCTTGAATAAATTTTTTAGCGTTTATACGTGGAATGTCTCTCTGTCTGTAATACCATGTCATGTTTCACATGTTTTGTGTATTATTGATAATTTCTATAATCATGACATGATGGTGGTGGTATCAAGAGGTGTATAAGTCATGTGAGTCCGCACTGAAGGCCCAGGTACAAAATGCACTGCCCGCCTCTGATCATTTGTATACTGTATATCCTCAGATAATTTAACATTACTCAAGTTGAGGAGAAACTATTAAACATTTATTATTTTTAATTATGGCGGCGCGGTGATGTAATGGTTAGCACGGTCTCCTTACAACAAGAGGGTCCGGGGTTTGAATCCCGGGCACGGGGGACTTTCTGTGCGGAGTTTGCATGTTCTTACCGCGCTTGCGTTGGTTACCTCCGGGTACTCCAGTTTTTTTCCACAGTCCAAAAAGATGTGCATTAGGTTGATTAGTGATTCTAAATTGTGTGCGTGGCCCTGTGATGGACTGGCGACTTGTGCAGGGTGTACCCCTGCCTCTTGCCTGAGTTCTGGAATAAGCGGATATAGAAAATGAATAAATAAATAATTATTAATTATACGATGTAAAAAACTCTAAAGGACCCCTTAACAAGGCCCTAAACCCCAAACTGATTTATTGTGTAAATATGATAAATGCAAGTTTTCCTGTATTAAGGAGTCTGCCAAAAGCCACAAATGTAAATGTAAAAGCTATGAAATAAATAAAAAATGTAAAGAAAAAAATCTGAAAGTGTATTAAGCCTAAAGCCATTTGTTTTAAAGCAAAACAGGATGTTTGCCACAGAAGGAGCACATTTCCTAGAATGAGAGTGGGTATAAGCAGGTATAAAAAATAAAGGAAGTGGTAATAAAACCCAATCACCAATATCACCCAAGGCTTTAAGGCAATTTATGGCATTTTATTAAACACTTTTCACATCCAAATCAATGACAAATCCTTGTGTCTTACCTAAATATCATGACATGTATTGTGTCTTTGTGATTAAATAAAAAAGTAATTCATTGTTTTTTAATTTAGGGTTAAGTCTAGAATGTGCATTTGTACCTTGTCTGCTATTGTCCTGCAGATGTAAAATTGGTTGTGACATGAACAGAAGATGAGAGTTAAATCCTTCATGTAGTATTGAGCCACTTGTGTCCTCTCTGCCACTTCATTTTGATTTGAGACTGAGCCGCTGGTGAGATTGCTGTACTCTGTCTTTAAGTCTTTGATGCAAAACAAAAGTACAATTTCTCCTCTGGATGACTATCCAGTGTGTGTGTGTGTGTGTGTGTGTGTGTGTGTGTGTGTGTGTGTGTGTTAAAAACAAGACATCAACAGGACAATTTACTTATTTCATTTTCTTAACTCTTTTAGATATTAATGTCAGTATTTAATGATCATGGATGTGTGATGTCATTCGCAGAGACGTGTGCATGTATGTGTCTAAAAACAATGTAGAGTATCATTTTAATATAAAATTGCTAAGAAAATGATCATTGCAGTTTTTTGTGTTCATCTGCCAATGTACTGAGAAAAAATTAACACATATGCCCAATATGAATAGAGCCAAAGCCTAAGAACAACAGCAGAAGGCAGCTTTTATTGGCCGAGAGGGCTTCTGGCTGACAGCATCATGTTTGGAATATATAAAATCGATGTCCCTACATAAACAGATTAGCGTGCAACCATAGATCTTTGCTTAATAAGTTTTTACAGTAAACTTCATGTATCATCCGGAAAATACAGCATATTCATTAGACATTCAAAGAATGTTTCAAGGCTAGGACTACATATATAAAGATATACATACATGGACAACAAACCCTGCCAAAGTAAATAGTCCAAAACATCAAAAGGTTCTGTTAAATTGTTATATTAAAGAAATGGATAACATTACTTATCTTGCCCACCATTTACAGCAATACTTCTTATTACAGGTGATTGTAAGCAAAAGAGATATTGTCGTAGGCTTTAAAGCATTTACAAGTGTTTCCCATATACTATTTAAAGTCAAATGTATATGGAAATTATATTAGTACTTTCACATAATTTTCTCCCTTAAACTCCTGTCCAGAATATCTTTAAATGTTGTATTATTCCATTATGGAATCTTCCAGCATGACAATACATGATTGAATGACAATATATGGTTGTCATGCTGTATCATGTTGTATCATTCCATTATGGAATCTTCCAGCATGACCATGTTCCTTTGTCCCTGATCTCCATAAAGACATGCTGTGTTCTGGTTGGAGTGGAAGAACTTGAGTGCCCTGTACAGAATGCTGACTCTGACTCAATGACACAAAAAAACTTTGGGATAAGCTGGAATACTGACTAAACCCTGGAACTAATTTGAGGGGTGCCCTAGTGGCTAAGGTACCAGATACCAGAAAGTTCGATTTCCAGCATCAACAAGCCACCACTCTGGGCTCCTGAGCAAGGCCTTTAAACCCCCAATTGCTCAGTTGTAAGTCGCTCTGGATAAAGGCGTGAATATGGATATGAATGTGGAGTTTATTATATAATTAAATAATTTAAAAAAACACCCCCCCTGTTAAAAAATATAAGTTTGTAATTAAAATGTACATTTATGTACACATTTTTGAAAGGTATTATTACAAACCGATTTAAAAAAAGAGGCACACAAAAAAGGCACACTTCTATTCTTATAAAGCTAGCTAAAATGTTTCTTAAAGTATCTTTAACAAATAGTCTGATATGGATTTTTTTACAAATAGGAAAAGGAAATATTTTTTTAAATAAATATATCCAAATGTAAATCAATAAATTTAAACTCAATAAATTTCTAATAGACAGGGTTTAACAAAATTTTCCATTTTGACCTTTAAAAACAAGGAGCTTTAAAATGCAGTTACTTTCATCTTCTCACATAGTGTTCTCTCAACCCCAAAGGTGATCTGACAGCTCTCGGTGCAAAGCACCAGAAATGCACATGCAACCAAAATTGCGGCTCCAACAGGGTAATTGGTATTGCTATTTCTATATGACAAGGTCATAAGTTGCAAGACATGAAAAAAGCAATTGCAAATGGAATTTGCTTTTCTAATCTGAAATTTGGTAGACATTGTATGTTTGTGTAAATGAAAGATGCCAACTGTCGAAACTGATTTGCTATTTCATCTAAATTATGTCACAATGTATACATCTGAAAATAAACACCACAATCACATATACTATTTCCAATTAATCTTGAAAATAGTCTGACACATATTTCTGTTGCTGTATAATGTTGACTAGAAATTGAAAATTGACCAGATTTAAGAAAAAACCTAAAACTTTTATTGTAATAGAGACTGGTTTCTAAATTTCACATAAAAATATTTTCTCTCTTTTTACTTTGTAGATAAGATATTACACTCTACTGTAAGGTAGCGTTGTAATATTGCCTTTTGGGCTTTTTTTAATAATAAATGTACCTTTAACATTGTCGGAATACAAAGTAGAGCCCTTAGTTAAAGTCTTAGATAATTTATAATTTAAATAATAGTCTAAAACTATTATTCCATTAAAACTCAGTTAAATAATATATTTAAAAAATGCTTCTCATTAAGCAGAATTTAAAAATTAAAACAAATATTACCCAAGGTGTTGGGTCACCTTAAATATGCAATTTTACTTATACATCTAACTGTTAAATCTTAATGTTTGTCTCAACTAGGTACAATCAGTTTGTGGTACTAAACAGATGTTTATAGTGAAATTGCTCTAGAAAAGTCCTAGATCAAGACATGTTTGGTTTTAATACTGGTCGGCTATAGCAACATTCTGATCTGAGCTGTTAATTACTACCATAAAACACTGATGGTAAATGTAATTAAATCATAACGTCTTCTAATTATGAAGATGGTATAAGACTTTGTTTTATTCTACTTGTTTTATTTTTTAAGGGGAAAATCAAGTTATATTACAGAACCAAATATAGACATCCTAATAATGTTTTTATTCATTGATAATAATGTTTTTTTCATTTATTAATTGATCTTCTATACCTTCTTATACCCGAATACGGGGTCACAGGGGTCTGCTGGAGCCTAACCCAGCGCACATAGGGCGAGAGGAAGGGGGTACACCCTGGACAGGTCGCCAATTCATTGCAGGGCTACAGGCACACAACCACACGCACTCACATTCACTCCTAGAGTTTTTAGAGTTACCAATCAACCTATTGCAGATGTTTTCCAGATTTCTGGGAGGAAACCGGAGTACTCGGAGAAAACCCACGCAAGCGCGGGGAGAACATGCAAACTCAGCACAGAAAGACCCCAAGCCCGGGATTCAACCCCAAGCCCGGGATTCAAACCTTTTTGTTGTGAGGCTACCGTGCTAACCACTACGCCACCTCGCCACCCTATGTTTTTATTTTGATATAATTATTCCACCCTTGTGCTTTTTACACTCGTTTTTGTAAAACAATACTATGCTATGTTCCTACTGTATCGTGATAACATTTTTATTACCCTAAAACATGGAAAGTTTTTGTCTGGTCATTTGCATACTTACATTTTTCTAAAAATAAACACAATAGTATCATTTACTAGCTCTATTAACTTGATTAACTTTTCTAGACATCAACGTATTCATAGATTTTTAGCAATTTGGTCAACATGACAGTTTATTGTTTTACAGCAGGTTATCTATGAAATTAATTAATTAGTAATTATTAGATATTAATTCATTATTAAATTAATTCATTATTATTGGAAAGATAGAAAGATCATTAGAAAAAATATTCATAAAAATGTTATAGGTTTTTGTGTACAATTAATTATAATTATATTTTAAAACATTCCTAGGTTGGGTTCGTGGATGAGGTTAATTGTTATGGTAAGTCAATACATTTTTATAAACATATAACAAACATGTTTTGTAAATGCCTTTATGTGTAAACATAATGTAAAATAAATAAAATTACACAACTAGTTTTCACTTCATACTGATTATTTTTTTACAATCTCCTATAAGTGTAATTGTTTTAAGATATATATTAATTGTAGAAAGAAAATCCTTATCATTTTATTCAGAATACATTTTTATCAGTTCATAGAAAGGAAATCATTACCCTGATTATTAATTTTAGTTCAAATAATTTTCACGGGATCCACGTGTTAAAACAAAATTACGGTAGCCAACCCCACTAATAGTAGAAATAGTTATAAAAAAAACCCAAATCTGATTTGTCTTTAACTTTAATTACCAACTACAGGGCATTATTTGAAAATAAGAAAATGTCAAAATTAAGTCTTATCAGTAAGGATGACATGAGACCTACTGCAGCATTAGAGAAGCCATAGCGTTGTCCGGGAAAAAATACCACTCACTTCCAACGCGTGACAGTAATCGTTTGTATTCCTCACAGGTCTGTGCTATAGGGGTTAGGGCTTCAGGATGGAAGTCTTTTCTCTCCCAAAAAATCTTTATCTATTAAAATATTACCAAAGGAACGTGATACTATGTGTTATAGTTTGACCAAATAAAATGTGTATAAAATCAAATCAAATCAGGCCTAAATTTAAGGCAGCTTATCACCCAAAGCACATCATACCCATAGTGGAGCATTATGCTGGGAGACTGTTTTGCTTCAGCCGGGTCTGACTCTCTTATTAGGGTTGAAGGAGTCCTGAATAAATCCAGCTGTACATTTATTTTGACAGAAAATGTGTCACCTTCCTGTACAAGATAGAGCCAAAGCACAAACAATTAAAAACCTTCTGAAAAGAAAAGATCTACATTTTGTATTTTGGACATTTTATTTTATTTTTTGTATTTTCAACGTTTTTATTTTTACATTGCAATAAATTATATCATCTTTTTTATTCACTGTATATCTCACAGTGTTATGAAATTGCTTGGAAATCGTGTGGTATTGTATCAAATATTTGTGTGTATGTTGGTGTCATAGAGAGAAGAACTGAAGAAAATGTGTAAAATTCATACACTAGGGTCCTTTGTGGCATGTGTTAACTTTTATGTTTACATAATATCGATTTTTTATAATAATGATTTGTGAACAGGGCAGTGAGCATAATTTAAAATGAAACACACAGACACACACGCATTTTAACACATTGAATATTGTGTAGCATTAATACCCAAGTTTTTTAACTGATTTTAATTTTTAATTGATTAAAAGTACACTAAGGAAAAGACATGCAGATAACCAAGAGGCAGTCAACTAACTTAGAGCAATAGCCATAATACATGTTGTGTACTAAAGACCTTTTTTTTTTTTGTTTCTGAAATGATGAACTTTGGAAAGGAGTTGAGGCAGCAAATGTACACTTTTATCCGTCTTTAAAAGTGGCAATGAGTTCTTTACAGAATGCTTTATAATTTTATAATTTGAAATTATTGATAAATGCTTAATAAAAACTTTTTATTCAGTCCAGATTGTCATTAAATGATTTTATGATTAAAACGTTAAATGATACTCAACTTAAAATGGGGTAGAGGGTATTATAGGTGTGAGACCAAAACTGGGATAGGATAAACATGTATTAAAGTAAGGTGTCCAAATATTCTGGGCCAAATTGTGTAGAGTTCAAATGATGGGGGTGATACCTACCTATCTACATGGTCCTGCCGAGTTTAGCTTTGATCAGACACACCTCAACCGAAGGAAGATTTTCCATGTAAGTGAATGAATCGCACTGTATAATCTATTTATAAAAATAGCACAACATACCTACAACATCTGTTTTTCATTCATTCATTCATTTATTCATTCATCTTCTATCGTCTGCTGTAGCTTTCCCAGCACCTGTAGGGTGAGAGGCATGGGGACACCCAGAACAGGTTGCCAGGCCACACACAGACAAACACACTCACTCCTATGAGCAATTTAGAGTCACCAATCACCTTAATGTACATGTTTTCGTAGTGAGAGAGGAAACTGGATTACCCAGAAGAAACCTACGCAAGTGCGGTGAGAACTTGCAAACTTAGCATAGAAAGACCCCTTGCCCGGGAATCGAACAAAAGTCCTTCTTGCTGTGATGTTAACTGCTAACCACTACGCCACCATTGTAATAAATTTTTATAGAGAAATGCATTTTGGGGGATTCATTCATTCATCTTCTTTACCCGTTTATTCCCGAATCCGGGGTCACGGGGGT
>JAOTQW010059753.1:3092-16511 GCA_026260075.1 Sisor rabdophorus
GTGTGTGTGTGTGTATGTGTGTTTATATATGTGCAGAAATAGAAAGTAAATTCATAGATTTTATTTTAATGTATGGTTGTGAAATCAGTCTTGTGATTTTTAAATGTTTAAAGGTTGGGATGTAATGAAATAATGTTAAAGTCTGTTTTGGAGCATGTTACTCTGTGGGCGGCGCAGTGGTGTTGTGGTTAGCACGTTTGCCTCACAGCCAGGTGGTTGTGGGTTCGATTCCCGGGTCTTTCTGTGCAGAGTTTGCATGGTTTCCTTCAGGTACTCCGGTTTCCTCCCACAGTTCCAAAAACATGTGCATCAGGTTGATTAAGTAAAATTGCTTATAGGAGTGAGTGCGTGTGGTTGTGTGTTGCCCAGCAATGGAATGGCTACCTGCCTACCAGGGTGTACACCTGCCTCTCGCACAATGTGTGCTGGGATAGGCTTTCAGAAGACATTTTTTAATGTATTGAGGCAGGTTTGGCCAGCACACACTAATGACAATTAATTGATTACAAGGTTAATCCAGAATCACATCCTAATTGACTAAAATCACATCCACTCAGGAATCACAAGTTTTCGGAGTAAATCGCACCAGTCTGACAGCTTCTGATTTATTCATCTGTCATAATATGCAAACTAATTATCAGCCACATGATATAACCAGTGACTAGACTACATTGATCTGACCTCGGTAAGTTTATTTACAGAACAGAGGAGAGTCTTACTGCATATTTAGTTTGTACTCTTAAATACAATCGCGTTAGGATTGCTTGCTACTAACCTGCTAATATATATTGATTTACCAAAATGTTGCAGTATATTGATGCAAGTTATACAAATGTTATTTTAAAGTTGTAATAAAAGCAGCACACAATATTTTTTGGGCCCTTGGTTAAACTGGTGTTCTTTCAGAGGCTTTTATCAGATTTTCTGCATTGAGAGAGTTGGAGTTGTCATTGAATGCCGTCTGCACAGTGGAGGTTAAGACTGCTGATTTTCCTAGATTAGAGGTGGGTCTGATGCATTCATTTATTCATTCATCTTCTATACTCACTTATTCCCGAACTCGGGTCAGGGGGTCTGCTGGAGCCTAAATCAGAATCTAATATTAGCATAAATGCCATGCGGCTCGAATCTGTTCTGATGCAGCTAGCATTATCTTTCTTGCAGGTTGGCTAACAAAATTTGAGTTTTGAAACCAGAATAAATAAATTTTCTGAAACCTTTTAAGAATCACCATCTAATCATTTAAAATCATTTAAACATAATTGCATCTATTGCAGTAACAGTAACTTTTCACACAGTGAGGTGTTGGATATTTGGATATTGGAGATATGGTTTAGAGCAGTGAAGGTGATTTTGTCAACTAGGATAGGATTCAGAATAATATAATTTTTTAATCCTGGATCAACAGTTCAATCATCCAATCATAACCATCTGATGTCATGTGTAGAACAAACAAAACCCGCCTCAATCTTTTTTTAAATCTTTCCCTTTTGTTCAGAAACAAACTAAAAAATACATAACCGAGTAAAATGTGAAAATGCCTTGCTTTTAAATTAGTTTACTAATACTGATGATTCCTTAATTAGACTATAAGCGGTTTTAAAGTAATTTATGATAACCCGGTAGAACATTACCAAAGTTCGAATGTACTGATTAGGATGGCACAAACCATATTTTTATAACCATACTGTTTAAGAGTACTGTCCTGAAGGTGAGGGAAATGTTCACACAGTAACTGAACCTCACACATGTTGGATCTATTTGTTCAGTACAGCATGGATTGTATTACAGATATCATTTAAGCATTTCATGTTTTTTTTTTATTTTTTATATTCATTAAATACATTTATTCTATTACATTTGGGTCTTCCTAAGCGCCTTAACCATTTGAGCCACCACTGATTGGTTGATTGAAATGTTAAGCCAGAATTAGCTATAGATGTTAAACCAGAATCACATCCTACTTAGGAAAATAATGTCCACTAGTGTTGGGCCATTCCCACAGATGAAACAAATCATGTCCAAGTTTAGCATATAATGATGTACTTTTCAAATTGGCTATTGGGATAGGCTTAGCAACTCAAGCTTATAATTGTCATGCTAGTGGGTACAAACTGCTTTTAAAAATATCTTACTTTAAAGTACAACAAATTATTGATAAAATTTGTAAAAGCTTGTAGATGATTTTTTTTGGTGCTAGGTTCTGGATCTGTCCTATAATAGTTTATCAAGTAATGGAATATTATCCATTGGGCTTCTACCAAGATTAAAGGTGCTTTATGTTACTGGAAATAATCTGCGGACACTTCCGTTAGATATGGCTGGTTTGGATCCTCCTTATGGTGACATGTATGTGTTTATTTACATTATTTAATTATTCATTTATGCAAAAAAAAAAATCCCAATTAATGTTCTTATGTGAAACAGGGCTTCCAAGTCCAGCACATTGTTTCAGACTCTTGAAGTGTTGATGCTGGATGATAATAAACTCTCATCTTGTGTCTTTGGAAGTCTTTCAAATCTAAAGAGGTTGGTTTTTTTTAAATTTCAGTCATGCTTGGAATGTACTGGCTGCATATTAGCTTTTTTTAAAAAAAATATATTTGGTATCTTGATTATGCGTCAATTATTGGTGCACTATACTGATACTGGAATCCGCTCATCAAAAACACTCCAATGTCAAAGATTGAAACCTCTTGTAACACCATTGACTGAAATTTCAGTGCACAAAGACCTCGGCAGAGGTCTATAAAAATATTTTGAAAATGAACAATGAGATCATAGACATGACAGACATAATATCAAGTGTTACAAAAAAGAGTACTTAGAAATACAAGTAGTAATTTTAATAACAATTATAATACAGGCCATGGTGTGATGTGTTAATACAAATAATCAATATGGCAGGAAACAGGAAAAAAATATTGGCACTCATACTCTTTAAAAAACAATATTGGTGCATCCATAGTCTTAAAGGGTTTTAAAATGTTTTACTTTAGATCGCAAATATGGTCCACACTACACTATTAGTAGATCGTTGAGTAGATAGGTGAGTAATTTTTAGAGTATTTTAGTTTCACGCCAAACTGTATTTTTATATTGTTTCTATTGTTTAATCGCTTCTTATTAATTAAAGCATGATGGTCTCATTTCAGGCTTCAACAGTTAAATTTAGAAGGAAACCTGATCTCGGAAGTCCCTTACCCTCAGACGATGCCACTGCTACAGGTGTCAGGTGCAGCAGATCTGAACATAAGACATCATACTTATCAATAAAATACTATATATATATGTCATGCATTTATTTATTTGTTGTTAACACTTAGATTGCTCTGATTCCGTAGCTATTCAACAAAAGAATTTTAATATAGAGACTAATCTGGAATCATCACAATTGGTATTAATATTTTTCTGTATAACATACATGCTAGACATGATAAATCTATTTTATTTGTAGTGACCTCCTGTGTCTAAATTAATTACATTTTTAGGAAGACCTGAGAAATTTCTGTCCACCATTTCCAGAGCTTCGATATTTAAATTTGGCTAACAATAAGGTCTGTTTAATATTCTTTTATCTGTCACATTTTAGTATATTTAATAAATAGTGGTTTAAAAAACAAATCGTTTTTTTCCAGATATTGAAAGAAGAGTCATTATTAGCTGTGGCATTGCTTCCTTTCCTTAGCGAGCTTGTTATTCACTCAAACCCACTGACTACCCAGAGACGTGGTAGGCTCTTTTTGGATTTTCTTTGTAATACTTATAGAATACGTGTTGTTGTTGTTTTTATTCTACATGATTGTTTCAGGTGACCCACCAATGTTGAGTTGGATTCTTCAAGAAAGACTCAGTATTAAAATAAAATGTAAAAAGTCAAACAATAATAAAGATGTAAAGCCGCATCTCATGCTTCCTGTTAACCCTAAAAGAAAGGTTATTATGTTTACTTATAAATAACGATTATTTATAGTTGTATAAGTGTTTTAAAGCTAATATGATTTTGCTTTTAGTTATTGATTATTTGCCTTTACAGCGGGACTAGGAACACTATAGTGTATACTGAAACGTTCCTGTATAACTTGGCAAGCCATTATTTTGCTATATTGAAAGGGGGTTAGAAGATGACAAAAATCAATTGTATTTTACATTCTTCAACATTAATAACGACAGATAAAAAAAATTATGTGACATTCTTTAAAACTAGAATTTGCTACCAAATTCATCTGGTAAAAAAAAAGATGCAATCAGTCTAAAACCTCTGATATATTTAGAAAACTGGAATGCAGTGTAAATAAGGCCTACAGCATTTTTATAGTGTTGCTCAAATGCTTAAGGTGCTAAGTTAGACCAGGAAGTCCGGGGTTCAAACCCCACCACCACTTTTGGGTCCTTAAGCAAGACCCTTAACCCTTCCTGTATAATAGCTGGAACTGGAATATGCAGCGAAATGTCACTGTGTTGTAGAATAAATGTGATAAATAAGCCCAGTTACTCATTTATGACAGTTCTAGTTGTAAAATATTTTTTATAAAATACATGTTCATTATTCAAATCTATTCCAAACTGCTTGATTTATGAATTACCCTTCCTGTTAAATTTAACCATTTTCCTATTACAAATGCAGGTTAAAACCAAAATTCCCAAGGTACTGAACATTTCCTTGACTGCAGAGGCTTTATGTGCTTCAGAAATTCCTTCTACAGATACTGGAACTAAACCAAAAAACAGACCACAACCGTCCGATTTTGACTGCCCTGACATACTGCTCCCCAGCCTCTCACAAACCTACACTGAGGAGCTGGAAAAGGAGAAAGTTTACACTGATTCATGTGCTTTCTATGAGGAAAGGGAAAATAGAGAAATCTCCGGGAGTCAGCAAAATAAAGAACAATTCTTTGAAACAGAGGTGATTTAAGCATTTAACATTAAGGGAATAATGGGTAATGGGACTATATTTAAAACATTTAATTTATATGAGTACTATTTAATCATAGTAATTCATTTTGAATAAAACTGTAGAGCCAATAGATCTGAATGGTGCAAATAAGATTGTTACATGTGCAAATATAATAACCTGAAATTCACTGTTTGTTTTTGGGTGCATCAGTCTGAAATTATTCTCTTTATATTCCACAGGTAAATAATTGGCTTGAACCTGAGTATCAGGACCAGACAGAACAGTCAGCAGGCATTAGTCATTTTGAGGAGAACAATACAAAACAATACTCAAAGAAACTGCTTGGCTTTGAAGCACTCCTAGATGATAATCTGGACATAGACATGCCTGGACCAGTTGGTACGTAATTGTTTATAAGGCTGTAATAGTGAAGAAATATATTTAGGAAGATAATATTAGGCCGGTGCTGTGTTAGGGTTGTTTGGTGTGCCCACAGCCCAGATTCGATTCCAGTTAGCATCCTTTCTGCTCTCTTCGTCTCTCCTATCTTATCTTGGCCAAAAAAATGCCCAAGAAAAAGATTATCTAAAAAAGTTAATATTGATTGTTTTTATGGTTTGTCAGGAATCCAGCAGACCGTGAAAGCTCTGGAGTACACACTGAAGAACCTGCTCCTGTACAGAGATTCCAAAGCAAATCTTGACTGTCTACAGAAACCATATGAAGAACAACCGAAAAGAGTGAGATAATTATAATATAATCAAATTATAAGAATAAAAATAAATATCAATAAAAAGTACATGAAACTAATAGAACTAAGGTGACTGAATTAATCAACAATTATTTTAATAACAATGTTAGCATGGGTGAATCAGAAAACTTGTGAGATCTTTACAATTATCTATTGTACATTTATACCTGACAAATTCAACATAATCAACTAACTTAATTTAAATTAAATTGAATTAAATAATTCAACTTGTTACTGTTTTTTTGGCTACAGTGCAATTCTGCATTGATGGAGCAGCATATAGCTGTTAAATTAGATGCTAATTACAGACATATTATTTTAGATAAAACACTAGTTTACACTACTACATTTTATATTTGTGTATGTAGATTAAAAAAGAACATAAATATGCAAGAATGTTTGTTATCTTGACCTTTTGAAAATGCTCGCAGTGAGCCACCTTTGCTGTTATAATTAAAAAAAAATATATATATATATATATATATATATATATCACAAGGATAGATTACATTAGTATTGTAGGAGATTGCAGGGATTACAAAAAGCTAACTTAAGAGATCATCTTCTATTAATGTTTCTCATTAAATTTGTTACAAAACAATATGATTGGGATTTTGTCTGAACAAAAAAAACTTTTTTAGACAAGAAATTCACTTCCTTTAAAACCACAAAAAACAAAAGAAGAGAAAGTTAACGACATTCTCAGAGAAATGAAAAGAAGAAAAGCAATAACTGAAGTTCCTTTGGGTAAGTTTCATTATTTCACTTTGCCTTAATGTAGCCAATTTAGTAGTTTTCTTTAAATCAAAATTTCTAATCATATAATAAATCTAAATCATAAATTGCTTTTGAACTGCTGTTTTCTCTATATGTTTTAGTTTGGAAATTTGTAAAATCAAATTTAACATTTGATTGGATACAATAACGTTAGGTTCTCTATTTTGATTGGTCATATGGAGTTCAACAACTTGCATACAAAAAAATGCCCATCCTGTACAAAAAAAATAATTAAAACAACAGCAGTGAATTCATAGTACAACATTCTGAAAGTTGACAACCTCGATCCAAGGAGCAGAAGTGAAGTTAGAATCTTTCAGTAGAAGATTTAAAAATTTTAAAAATACACTACAGATGATGTTATAAGTGAAATAAAACCTGTCAAAGAACAATAATCAATTTTTTCTTCTGAATTAATAAAAGTTTTTCAATAAAACATTGATTAAGTGTTAAGTATGTCATCTTTAGTGTATCTATAACAATTTAAATATTTAATTACTGCATTTTAATTTATATTACTTGTTTAGGATAATTTACTTTATTAGTTGATACTGTGTGACGTAATTTATAATAAACAACCACAACCCCCAGCACTTTTTTGACATAATTGCATATAAATATTAATACATTGAGAGCTAAAATTCTAAAGTAGTTCCTTCTATCTTTTTTTAAAACTTAAAGTATATTAAAAATAGAAAACTTGTACTAATCTGGTGACCGAACAGGTTTCTATAATAAATATGATTGTATTTACATTTTCAACTTTTGGCAGACGTCCTTCTCCAGGGCAACATAAATCAATTTTAAACATAATCAATTGAGGGTCAAGGGCCTTACTCAGGGGCCAACAGTAGCAACTTAATAATGCCTGGATTCAGCACAACATCTTAACCACTACACTACACTACCTCCTCTGCCATAGATGCCGATGATCATAGATTTTCTTGCCATTGCAGTTGTTCTTTTATTAACTCTTATAAGAGCAGTGAGGGAAGGATGGATTACAGCATTAAACACGTTGGACATTAGTATTTACAAAAAGAAATGAAAAAAAAGGTTATATAATCTAATGTTTATTTATAGGCTATTGTGCTCATACAGAATGTATATGATTGATAATTCCTGTGTTTATTTCCTCACCTAGAAAAAGTTCTTCAAGCCAAAGATGTAGATCGGAATGAATATGAAAAAGCGTTGATATTACTAAAGGATATTAAAAGCAAGTATAAGAGGATCCACTCGAAATCCAGGGAGGAAGCAGCACAAATTGAATATAGCTAACCTTAAATAGGAAATGTAATTTTTGTTTGGTGGACAATGTTTTTGTCTTTGTGTTTATTGTAATCGTCATTTAACTTCCAGAAATCCTCATTATAATAATTGCAAAGTGTTAATGTTTGACAATAGCTGTATTGACAAAAGTGAGATGGTCAAAGCAGTTTCTTATAATGTTTCTTGTTCTAAAATGTACATTTCAAAATCTATAGTTCAACAACATCAAATTTAAGTCTAAATAAATAAATGATTCATGTATCATTTCATAATGATTTTAAAACATGTTAGCAAATGTGTGTTATTTACAGCCTTTTGGCTGTATTATTATTGTAAAAAAATCATTTTAGGATTTTTTTTTGTTAGTGTTCCTTGCAGGCCCATTTCCATCTCGATCATTTTAAAATAAATTTTCAAAAGTTTTGCCACCTTTGTTCTAAAACCCAGTGTGATAGACAAAGGATCAGGGTTTTCTTCTATTCAGCAATTTTATAGCAGGAGGCTTTCAGTTCATTTACGGACATGCTATAACTTTGTTTCAAAATCTATCTTAGCTATATATGTTGCATTAAGAAGACATTCATTCATTTTCTATACCCGCTTATTCCCGAACTCAGGGTCACGGGGTTCTGCTGGAGCTTATTCCAGCGCATAGGGCGAGAGGCAGGAGGTACTCCCTGTGGAGGAGATGGGTTATAGGAGGATATTGTCCAAGCTAACATCTATCATGGACAATACCTCTCATCTGCTGCATCAGAGCGTGGAGGCTCTGAGCAGCTCTTTCAGTGGCAGACTGGTTCACCCACAGTGTAGGACGGAGCGGTTCCGCAGGTCATTCATACCCACCGCTGTTGGACTGTACAACTCAACAGTTTTCATATTGCTTCTATTGCACTACCTGTTTCTTTATCTTTTATTGCTCTATTTTGTTATTTTATGTTATTTTATTTTTCAAAGAGCAATGTAACAATTTAATTTCTCCACTGTGGGATCAATAAAGATTATCTTAGATTTATTAATGTTGTTGTTCATTTGTTTGTTTTCTGTGCTGGAGTATAGGTATGGAAATAGCAGTGTAGATTATATTAGATTTATCTTTATTTTCAGTGTACATACTTTCAATAAATTTAGTTAACATCTGACCAGATGTGCAAAGATTGTCACATAGACACAGTAAAATGTTTTTCTTTACATATCCCACCTTTGAAGTTGGGGGGCAGAGCACAGGGTTAGCTGTGATACCCCTGGAGGAGGAGGCATCTTGCTCAAGGATTCATCACTGACGGACTTGAGGTCTTCCTGGTCCTTAATTTTAAATACCCATGATATTAATAAATAAATAGAAAACTCTATGGGTGTATATAACGTTTAATTTATCAGTATAATAATCTAAAGAAGGTTCTAGGTTCGATTCCCAGGCAAGGGTTCTGTGCAGAGTTTGCAAGTTCTCCCCACTCCTGTGTGGGTTTACGCCAGGTTCTACGGTTTCCTCCCACAGTCCAAAAACCATGTAAGTTAGGTTGATTGGTGATTCTAAATTGCCTATAGGAGTGAGAGTGTGTGGTTGTTCATCTATGTATGGCCCTGTGATAAACTGGTGACCTGTCGAGGTGAACCTTACCTTTCGCCCTATGTGCGCTGGGATAAGCCCCAAAATGTCTGTGGCCTCGATTTAGAGATAGGTATAGAATAAACAAAATAAAGTGGTATAGGAGATAAATGAATAAATAAATAAATGAATGAATGAATATGCAGTTTCTGAAATACACACAACAGCTTGAACAAGTCTCTGAGTTCATTTTGATGATTATGATTTATTGCTAATAATAAAAATCTGTTTTACTGTAGAGTGGCATGGTGTCATGCCATGGGTCTTTCTGTGCGGAGTTTGCATGTTCTCCCCGCGCTTGCCTAAGTTTACTCCGGGTACTCCGGTTTCCTCCCACAGTCCAAAAACATGTGCATAAGGTTGATTGGTGACTCTAAATTGCCGATAGAAGTGAATGTGAGTGTGCGTGGTCGTGTGCGTGTGGCCCTGCGATGGATAGGCTCCAGCAGACCTCCGTGATCCCGAAAAGATGGGAAATAAGCGGGTATAGAAGATGAATGAATGAATGAATGAATGAATGTTTTACTGTATATCCTTTTTTGCGCAGTTCCTGTAGGGGGCGCTTTTCTATAAACCCCGCCAGCGGTGTCGGACTGCTGCAGTCTGTCTGGTAGTCGCTGCTTTCGCAGTTACTTAATCGGGAGAAAAAAGTTTAGTGGGTTTTCTATTTATTGGAATTGGTTGGAAATTTACAGCGGGATGTGTTGCTTAAAGCACGTTTTGATTTTTGCCGCGATCCGCTGGTGTGTGTGGTGTGAGACAGAAGCAGCGCAAAGCCGGAAGGGTAAGTGTCAAACGAAGGAAAATGTGGGGATGTTTCTCTCTATGGGCTGTTTGTATAACCCCAAAAGCTGGTGTTACATTTCAGATCGTCATGATATTGTAGCTGTTTTACTGAAATTTCTTAGTGACGTCATACGGTGTTGTTCGTCACCTGCTGCAACTGTCGGATTTGTTCACTTTTTATGTCCGTTTGTACGAGCGGCTGCGTTGTTACACAATTTTTCTGTGGAATTTAAGGATGTCTTAGGATTTATAACAAAAATCTAACTGATTAATATTTGATAACAAATGTATCTATTTTTCTAGCCATTCGTTTATACACAAGTGCAATTTTTTATTGTGTTTAGCAAAAAATGATTTAAAAACTATTATTTAGAATCTAAAGCCTTGAAATCCATTTTCTTGTGTACAAAGTTCAATATTTGTGCTCTCCTATAATTTTTATTTAGTTTTTTATTCCTTTTTATTAAAGTTAAATTAATTAAGTTAATTAGTATCCATGACTGAATGTGTTTTGTATTATTTTGGCCGGTTATCTATTGTTCACAATGATATTAATGTTGTCATTTACTACTTTACTGTTACTGTACTACTTGTTTGTATGTTCAATAATATTAAATATAATATAAAAAAAGATACTCTTTCACTTTTTAGTTTAATTCTGGAAAATGAAAGCAAGGATTTAAATCCTTAGCAATGAGAGTGAATATTGCATTGTTATATCTAACTTTTTTTCCTTGTATTTGTTATTTGTAGTGTTTTGTAAGTTTAAGGAGAAAACCTACAGCCCAGGAGACAGCTGGCATCCTTATCTAGAACCATTTGGATTCATGTTCTGCATGCGTTGTGCTTGTACTGAAGTAAGTTATGTAGTGCACTCAGAATTAGACACAGACATAATTTTTAAAGGCGAAAAGTTTTGTGTCCCTGTTCTCAATGCCTGACTCTCCCACATCATTCACCCTTTCAAGTCCGGCCATGTGAAATGTAGCCCCATCAAATGCCCTGCTCTGCGTTGTGAAAGAACAGTGACTGACTCACAGCAGTGCTGCCCACGCTGTACAGGTACACACACATTTATATTCTGTTTACTTGTTAACCAGACAGGCAGACAGACAGACAGACAGATAAATACATACATACATACATACTATTCATTATCAGAAACAGACAGACATTGTTCTCCCAGCCCTTGCGGTTGTTTGTGCATGTGTGGCCCTGCAATGGACTGGCGACCTGTACCCTTGCCTCTCGCGCTATCTGTGCTGGGATAGGCTCCAGCAGAATCCTGTGACCCAGAGTAAGGGAATAAACGGTATAAAGGATAAATGAATGAATATATAAATACTATGCATTATCATATCATGGGTGTACCCTTCCTGCCTTTTGCCCTCTAGCAGACCCCTGTGACCCTGAATGAATGCCAAATTATATTTGTTTTCCGGTTTCCTCTCACAGTCCAAAAACATGTACATTAGGTTGATTTGCGACTCTGAATTGCCCATAGGAGCAAATTTGTGTGAGTGTGCAGTTGTTGGTCTATGTGTGGCCCTGCCTCTCTTCCGTTGTGGGCTGGGATAGGCTGGGATAAGTGGGTATAGAAGATAAAAATTAATATACCCTTATTATTATAATTTATGAAAGGCTTTGAGTTTTAAGTTTTTGTGTGTTTAAATGCTGCACCTCTGTCCTGATTATTAACAAGAAGCAGTTACATAAAGTTCTTATAATTTATGCATGTATAATTTTCTATAATATAATAATATATATAATATGAATAGTTTTTTTGTTTATTATTATTCGGTGTGTTGCTGTGTATGCACAGATGAGCAGAGGGCCCCTGCAGGATTGAGGGCCCCCGTTAAAACATGTCGCTTCAATGGAACCACATATCAAACAGGCGAGACGTTCACTAATCACAATCTGTTCCCATCCCGGCAGTCCAACCAGTGTGTTATGTGCTCCTGCTCTGTGAGTGATGGCAGGTCTTGCATTGCTTTCTTACCTTTACTAGTAGAAATGTGATAACCCTGATAATCTGTCTACAACAGTATCTTACAATATAGCGGCATGATATTAGTAAAAAATATGACTGCATGATATTTAGTTTATCTTTAATATACACTGCTCAAAATTAAAGTATGAATGAAAATTAAATTTGGAGGTCCGTGGAGGTCTGGGTATGGAGTCACACTCAACATTAAAGTGAAAAAACGCAAGTTTATCCAACTTTTACGTAGAGTTTTTAAAACAAGTCAGATGGAGGCTCAGTAGTGTCTATGGCCTCCACGTGCTTGTATGACCTCCCTAGGGACATGGGCGTGCTCCTGATGAAGTGGCGAATGGTCCCCTGAGAAATCTTCTCGTATCCGCCAACTCCTGGACAGTCTGTGGTGCAATGTGCCGTTGGTGGATGGAGCGAGACATGATGTCCCAGATGTACTTAATTTGATTCAGGTCTGGGGAACAGGCAGGCCAGTCTAAAGCATCAGTGCCTTTGTCCTGACAAGAAGTTTTAGCATTGTCTCGCATAGGGAGGAACACAGGACCGAAGAACTTGGTGTTCTCTGGCAAATGCAAAACGTTCTGCACTGTGTTGGACTGTAAGCACAACCCCAACCTGTGAACAACAGGCTCTCATACCACCCTCATGGAGCCCTGGAGACTGTCTGAGCAGACACATGCACATTTGTGACTTGCTAAAGGTCATTTTGCAGGGCTGTTTTCCTCCTCTTTTTCTTTGCACAACGGTGCAGGTAGCTGTCCTGCTGCTGGTTTGTTGCCCTCCTACAGCCTCTTCCATGCCTCCTGATGTACTGGCCTGTCTCCTGGTAGTGTCTCTATGCTCTGGACACTACACTGACAGACACAGCAAACATACACTTCTTAAGACACTTTATTAACAGACTTAATATTTTGTTGCTCTCTCTCTCTCTCACTCTCTTTCTCTCTCTCTCTCTCTCTCTCTCTCTTAATCTTTAAAATGTTACATCATAAATTATATAATAATATTAGAATATAACTTTGATATTAGAATATTTGTTATAAGAAACCACATAGTTTATTTCCCTGTAAAGGTTCCTTCAACAGAAATGAAGGTATGAAGATACACACGTGAAGATCTTAGTGAGCTGCAGTTTTTAATCGTTTATTAAGAAGGTAGCGCGGTGGTGTAGTAGTTAGCACGGTCGCCTCCTGGGTTCGAATCCCGGGCGCTTTCGTGGGTTTCCTCCAGGTACTCCGGTTTCCTCTCACAGTCTAAAAACCTGTGCATTAGGTTAATTGGTGACTCTAAATTGGCCATAGGAGTGAATGTGTGTGTGTGTG
>JAOTQW010059786.1:0-16483 GCA_026260075.1 Sisor rabdophorus
ATGTGCGCTGGGATAGGCTCCAGCAGACCCCTGTGACCCCGAGTTTGGGAATAAGGTATAGAAGATAAATGAATGAATGCTCTAACTTTTTTTTGCGACTCAGTCACACAGTGAGGTTTTTAAGAGAGAGCTGCTGAGCTAAAAAGTCACTGATCAATAAGATCTGGCAATATGAAGTTTATTTATAGATCACCTTCTATGAGATATAATAAAACACTATACTGTACTGAAAGGTCAGGGCTTCCTGCAGTGGAAGGCTCTATCATTTGAACAGGCTAAGATCAATTAAAAAAATTATCTTAATTTTAAAATGTTATAATTAAAAAAATCTTATATCTTTAAAATTGATAGTGAAAACGACAAGGTTGTCATTATTTTATCTGTATATTGTGGGGTGAATACAATAAATAAAAACTTACCAGCCTTACTTAGATGGTCAGTTTTCAATGAGCTTTTGCAAAGTTTTTATTTTAATGACATATTTGTTTTGTTTGCTTACCTCTCAGTAAAGTTGTGCAGAGCATTGAACAGATTTTTTAACATCTTATGCCAAGTCTTACGGTCCTCCCTGTGTAAGAAAAATATAATTGCTATCATTGATATGATCAGTTGAACAAAAAATTCATAGAAACGCTAAAGCAGTGCTAAGAATGTGTGGCAGAGATTACTACTGTAGTCAGATGCAAGCTTTTTCAATAGACCTTGAATTTCTGGCCACATCTTATTAATCCTAAGGAGAAAATGATAATTAAGTGGGTTGGTAAAAAAGAAAAACAAGATAGGATGATATTATAGATATTAAACAAAGCATATGAGGGGTCGCGGTGGCATAGTGGTTAGCATGGTTCCTTTACAGCAAGAAGGTCCCGGGTTCAATTCCTGGGTTCAAGAAATTGCTCTAAAGCAGTCTTTCTTGTTAGAATTGTATCTCAAAAGTTACTTGAAATAACTGAAAAATACATGCCCTGTATTACATTAAAACCAGAATATAACAAAAGATTTATTCAGATTGTTATAGCCCAGAGCATTGAAGATCAGAGGGAATATGTGACCCAAAATTAGCATAAATTTAGTCAGTGTATGCCTAATCAATTACATCCTTGAAGGGTAACATTTTTCTTGTCACAAATATCAACCTAATTTGCTAATTAACCCAATTAATTTATGTTTTTGTCTTTAAGAGAGTTAAAGTACCAGAGTTTTTCTTTTTGTTGCTATTATGGATGTATGAAAGCGTGTTAAACCATCCATTGAATTCATCAATGGTTTATACAAGCAGAGGTTATGAGACCCTAAAGAAACTCACACTGACTCTTAGACAACCTTGATCTACCAGCAACTACAGAATGGTATCACGTTTCTCCATCTTTTCTAAAATTCTTGGATTAAATATTTATTCATTATTATGTCTTCCAGAACAACCTCCAAAAAGCAGCACATTCCACTTAGATTGCCCTTCTGGAAGTTACTGAGAACCTACATGCTGCTCGACTAGCCTTTTATCTGTCAAAATGTTTTTTTTCAAACTTTATTTAACAGTTTTGTTACTAAGCAGTCTTGAAGTTTTGTTAGACAATTGTTTGCTGTTTATCCAAAGATAGATATCCAATGACTGTATCATGCAATGAGATAGATATCCAAAGATTGTATCATGCAAGATTATCACTAGTGTCTCACAAGGCTTAGTATGCTCCCTTTATTCCCACTTTTCTGGTAAATGAATTTTCTTACATGGGTTCCTTTACTAATGCTATGCCAATAATACTTCATTTTCTTTTTTGGTTTCCCAACTGGTCAGATTTCAGCATGTGTGTCAGACATATAAATGTTGATGGCAGCTTATCAGTTGATATGCTATTTAAGCAAAACAAAAAGCTAGAAATGCACTGCACTTAGCTCCCTCAGATTTTAAGCACTAATTTAATTTCCTTAAAAAACAGGGCTTCAGGACATTTTCTTCATTTTTTATATATATAAGGATGAAAAACCATTAAGACATGATTGCAATATTGGTTGTGACATAAACACCTAAAAATAAATAAAGAAATGGGCCATGTATAGGGTAAGATCAGTGGTATCATTGCATTGCCCACTCTGTTTAACCTTCTTTCATCCAGAAGGAGATACAGGTCCATCAGGTCCATAGGTTGGTTGCCTCATAGCAAGAAGGTCCTCGGTTCGATTTCAGGAAACGGGATCTTGCCACTCACAGTCCAAAAACATGTAAATTAAGTTAATTGGTGATTCTAAATTGCCCATAGGTGTGGGTGTGTGTGGTTGTAACCCAGAGTTAGGAAATAAGCAGGTATAAAAGATGAATGAAATATAACATGCACATACTTCTTCATGCACATATTGACATAGCTTCATTTATTCATTCATCCATCCATCCATCCATTCATTCATTCATTCATTCATTCATCCTCTATACCCACTCTCGAGGTCACACAGGTCACACTCACACTCCTATGGACAATTTAAAATCACTAATCAACCTAATGTTTATGTTTTTGTACTGTGGGAGAAAACTAGAGTACCCGGAATAAACCCATGCAAGTGTGGGAAAAACATGACATCTCTACACAGAAAGACCTTTGCCTGGGAATCAATCCCGGGACCTTCTTGTTGTGAAGGCCGCACTATCCACTGTGACACCACGCCTCCCTATAGACTTATTTATTGATGTAAACATTTGCACGTTAATAAATAATGTACACATTCACCTGCACTTGGTCATTTGCACAGTTTGTACTATTTGCACTTCTGGTGTTGCTTTGTACTTGTAATTTGCAATCACAATAAAATGCTATATCTCTCTCTCTCTTTCCACTGCTATGCAGTTATGTTTTGTTGACCATTCCATGTGTGCAAATGTGCATTTTGTCCAGCATTGTGTTTTGGAGTTATAGTGAATTTAATAATAAAGTATTGATCAAATCCACTAACGATTTGACATTTTTATAATGATTAATAATCAGCCAATAATTCAATTATTCACTTCAATTTCACACAACCACTCACTACTATGAGCAATTTAGAATCACTAATCAATCTAATGTACATGTTTTTGAACTGCGGGAGGAAACCTGAGTATCCGGAGTAAACCTACGCAAGCGCAGGGAGAACATACAAGACCCCACGCCCAGCACTTTCTTGTTGTGAGGCGACGGTGCTAACCACTACGCCACAGCACCGCCGCCTTGATAAGATTTGAAGCATAAATGTTTCAATTATTTAGATTTGGCTTATGATGCAATTATATTGAGAGTTGTGTGTATGTGATTTGTAAAAAAAATGTTTTTTTATTGGTCTCAATACATACCTTTTTAATTTCTTGTTTTATTTATCAAAATGTAAAATATTATAAATCATTTGAAATTAAGTTTATATAAATACTGTACTGGACCTCTAAGAATGCTCTTTTTTTACATTTTGTACTGTTACGGATATGTATCTAAAACCCAGTTATAATTGTGGATAGATTACCTATCATTAATTTTGCTCTCTTAGCAAATCAAAACTGCAGCATCACATCACATTTGATCAACAGATTAAAAAGATTGTTAAAGCAGTATAAGGGCTCAGTTTTTTTTCTGTAAAATAGATTTGGTCAAAATCTCTGTATGCACAAGCTATTCTAATGTAGGGTATTTATTAGCTATAACTAGATAGCAAATGCTAGTTTTACATCAGTCCTCAAAAAAATCAGAGCCTTTGAAGACATAGTATTTTTTGCATAAAGAATTAATATTTTAAGCATCAAGTTTATTTATTGCTGAGATCCTTTGTTTAGCTGCTGTTTAATTCAGACAAGATAGAGGGGGTGAATAGTAGATTTAACAAAATGTATTTACAAGCTCTTTTTAATTACCATTCATCGACTGAATATTTGTAAACAGACAGAAATGGTAAGCGATAGCATTGATTTATTAAAGAAAAAGAGACACTGCCACAAAAAAGGGCACTTCAAAGTGTAAGGGCAAAAAGGACATGTGATCCGCATAGGTTGAGCCTGGTGGTGAGTATTTTTACCCTGGAGAAAAATCGAAAACAGGGAGCTAAAGGTTTCATTTTTAACTCATTTAAGTAAGTAAATTTAATTGATATTAAATGGTATCTATCTGCTTAATAAAGTTGTCTTAATGAACCTATGCAGCTAATGAAAGTTTAAGTTGCCACTCTTGGTCCATTTGAAACCTTAGTCCAGCATCTTGAAGATTTTTTTTTTTATGTGAAAAAACAACTTTTTTTTTTAGAATTACTGTACCAGCATGAGGGCAAAAACTTTAATATACTTACTGGTGAAATTAATACTACAACATTGCATACACATCTGTAAATGTGAGTATGCACAAAAAATTTCAGATTCAAACTGTGCGTGCATCTACTATCAAATTGAGTGCACATACACGAGCACACAATCCCACCCTGTCTTCGTCCTCAAATAACTTTATTTAAATATGTAATGAGTTGACTTTAGGAAAAAAATACCAAAAGCAAGCAAGAAACTAAAAATTGAACTCGAGGTGCTACTATCAGAGTGAAAACAAAAAAATTGTAATGTTGTTCTCTAAAATTATTTATTCTGTATAAAAAAATTGTTTATTCTGAAATATCGCACTATATCTGTGTTCTCAGTCAATTTATGGGTTGGGGGTGGGAATTTTAACAGCCCCATCTTTAGTGAATAACCACATCTCCTGATGACAATAATTAATATAATAATTTTCTTGCTTTAGAAGACCCCTGTGACCCAGAGTTAGGGAATAAGTGGGTATAGAAGATGAATAAATTAATAAATAAATATGTGATTTCTTTTTTAGATGCCCCTTTATATATTTATGAACGTGTGTGTAGTCAAGACATGAAAAATATTGTGTTTGCCAGACATGATGCTGGCATGGAGGAATGCACATTTTCACAATAATTTCACTGTAATAAATTCAACCATTAATGTAAATGGTGGCCTATGCAAGGTTTTGGTGCACATGCAACATTGATTCTTAAAACCCCACGCCTTTATGCATCCTGGAAAATAAACAAAGGAGAACTCTCTTACCCGTCCTCTAATTTTGGGAACAGATTTTCCAGTAATGGAAACCAGGTTGACTAAGAAAAATACTTGTAAATATGTAGTGCATTAATAAGGTTTCATCATTAGCTTCATACCACAGTAGGGTTTTAGATATTTTACTAATGCATTTTCTTTTAATGTAGATAAGTCAGATGACAAATCCTTATGCATTCTTTTGACAAAGTGAGGGTAACTGATGGTTGATGGTCTAATTGATATAGAATCGATAGAAAATAGAATAGGTTAAGACACATGACACCCAATTTAGAAGAGCCATGGCTTTCTTTTTCCATGCAGCCTATTATATTCGAATGGATGGGCTTCTGGGGTGGGACAAAACACTAGAGCATCTAATGGCCCATTTGTTTTGGCCTGGTCATTTGTAGAGCTGCTCAATTTTGTCTTGTGGCATGTCATAAATGTCAGCTGGTGAATTATCTGGCCAGCCGAAAGTGCTATCATACCAATTAAGGTTTCTTATAAAATAGTTATCATAACCTCCTAGAACTGCATTAGGGCACTGATAAAACTATGCTGGACTATAAAACACAGCTACCAAATTCAGGAGCTTCCTGAAAAAAGGGACCTTTGATAAGAGGCTTTTCAAGTGGCTCCACTGCATAAATGATTCTTTTGTATATGAGATAACCATTAATGCTTTTAATTTAAATTTTATGTTTTAGTTTTCTGATAAAAAAATGCACACACAGAATAGAAAAAATCTATATTTTCATACAATTTCTTTTACTTCTAACTATTCTATTATTCTGTTATGCCACCCGCCAAGTGATTCCACTACAAATTTGTTTACCTTCAGATTATGTAATAATTAGATTCTTTTAAATTGTTTATTGTTTATCATAGACTAGATATCGTTTTCAGGTTACATGTAACAATGCTCCGCCTAGGGAATAAGATGTTTTGTTGAGAGGATTTAAGAAAGCCCTTTTAAAATTTTCGGCCTGAAGCTTATGTGAATTACAATCAATTAAAAAACACAATGGACAGGTTATGCCATTGACCAGGAAGTAATGTTATATAAACAGCATGGGTGGAAATGCTAAAGGTATGGCAGGTGACACAATGTCTCTTTCACTGTCTGATCCATGCTTACATTAGCAATAGTTGCTTCTTTAAGCCTTCCTTCAGAAACACTTGCATTATGCTTCTTAATTGTAGTAAAATAAGTTACCTTCATTAGTAACAACTGCATGTTAATTAATTAGTTGTGAACATAGGGAAAAGTTTTTAGTTTATATTTTTAACATATTAAAAAGGATTTATCTTTCTCTTAAATAAAACATCCCCACTGAGCTTCCTGACCTTTTCAGCGAGAAAAGCTTGACCAAAGCCATGAGTTAGTAATGCCATGCAAATGCATCCTATCCCTGAGGGCCAACACAAAAAGCAATAAAAGGAGTTGCTTTCCATAGGCCAATTAGACCTTGGGGTATTCATGTTAATATTCATATTATCCTATATTTATCACTTTATTAATTAATCTTCGATACCTGCTTATTCCTTGACTTTGGGTCACGGGTTCTGCTGAAGCCCTATCACAGCGCACATAGGGCAAGAGGCAGGGTGTACACCCTGGACATGTCACCAGTCCATCGCAGGGCCGCACACAGATGAACAACCACACACACTTACACTCACTCCTATAGGCAATTTAGAATCACAGATGATAGAAGCAGATCATTTTACAAAATCTCCTCACCAAAGAACACTATTTATTTGTGTTATCCCTGGCTTCATGACTGACAAAGCGATCATCAACTGGTCTGTTCCTTGTCATGCCCACTGCCATTGTTATTTTCTGCCTACTGCTGACACATCATGCTTTTTTCTTACAGAAAAAAACAGTGCAAAAATTCCACTATCACAATCTCAAAGATTTCAGCAAAACTAAAGCCTCCACATAACAGATCTGGAGAATCTGCTATAGACCTGGTTAATAATGCCATCTCTCTTCGAGGCTATCTCTAAGCACTGTCTTAATCTAATACCTAAGCCAGGGAAAACTTCATTAATGAAGCCTTTGCTATGGGTTTCATTTGCCCTTCCACATCACCCACTGCAGCAGGTTTCTTCTTTGTGAAAAAGAATGAAGGCACGCTGAGACTAAAGGGGCCTCAACAATGTCACTGTGAAAAAATTTTATCCACTGCCCATGGTGCTTGCTGCCCTGGAACATCAACATCTTCTCCTATTCTTTAACATACCGATCCTGCTTTACCATTTGTCGTTGATGTTCGCCACGACCTGTGAAGTGGGGGCCATTCTCTTCCAGAAGCTTTTTCTTACTTAAGGTTCTCTGTAAAATACTGATCTGGTCCAGAGATTGTGTAAGGGACTATCTGTTCTTAAGAGGAAAAAAGTGTATCAGAGAAGAGTACCAATTCATCCCTAGTTATGTGCCCACACAACATATTATACCTGCCACAACTTATGCGACCAAGAGTCATCTTATATAGTTATCCACAGGTAGCCAGAGATAATCTTTCTGATCACACTTGTACTGTTTCAGTGTAAATAAAACTATAGGGGGCAGAGTTTTTAATATAAAGCCCCAAAGTTTTAGAATAGCCTTCAAGTTTATGTCAGAGAATCAGACACAGTCAAAGTATTTAAATCTAGGCATTTTACTGTTCCATTTTCTGGGGAACTCATGAATATTGAGTATTATGATCTAATATGTTTTGATTCTGTCTTCCACACATTTTCATTGTCTGGCTGCTTCAAGTAACAGGGCTCAATCATGTCTGTGCCTCCCCCTGGCTGTCCTTTTAGTTATGCTGTTATAGTTAATCTTGCCAAGGTCATTGTCTGTACTCTACACTTAAACATTTCAGTACAAAAATGTGACAAAACTGTTTCACTCTTCTTTTTCTCTCTCTCTTTCTCTTTCTCTCTCTTATCTCCCTTTTTCTGTCGAGATACTCTAATGGTAGCACAAAGATTCTGGAGGTAATAGACCGCTTCTTCAAAGCCTAATGACTGATCCCTCCCGAAGTGTTGCCTTCAGTCATGGAAACTGCCATGCAGCTGTTTATTCATGTTGGGAACTTTGGCATCCCCAAAGACATAGTGTCTGACTGAGGGCCACAGTTTACATTACAAGTATAGGCAGAGTAAGCATCTATGCTTCTGTAAGCATCTAGATATTAATGTGAGTCTACCCTTTGGGTATCGGGCTGAGAGATGTAACCAAGAATTAGGAAAATATCTAAGATCATACTGTGCTCAAAATCTTGGTGAAGTAAATTTGTTTTTTTAGAGAAATTTAATTTATGCTTATACAGGCCTTAACCCATGACAGTTTGTTTTGGTTTGCAGTTTGCTGTGTTTCAGTATGTTTGGTCAGGTAAACCATGCTAATCAGTGAAGATTTGATACAGCAGAGCTCCAGTCTCTGGAAACGCTCATATGCGACTACAACAGCTGTTTGCGACTGTTGCCAGCAACATCCTGATAATCAGCCAGGTGAGCTAGCATGGCTGTACACCAGAGAGCTTTAACTCCGGCCTCTTTGTAGAAAGCTAAGCTCTTGGTATGTAGGGCCATTTAGAATTATATGTCAAATCCACCCAGTTAACTACAGATAGAAAATGTTGTTTTGGGGTCTTTTGTGAGCTCTTGGATGAGTCGTCGCTGCGCTCTTGGGGTAATTTAGGTCAGCCGGCCACTCCTGGGAAGGTTTTCCACTGTTCCATCTTTTTGCTATTTGTGAATAATGGCTTTCACTTTGGGGAGTTTGCATGTTCTCCCCGCACTTAAGTGGGTTTCCTCCGGGTACTCTGGTTTCCTCCCACAGTCTAAAAAAATGTGCATTAGGTTGATTGGTGACTTTAAATTGCCCGTAGGAGTGAATGTGTAAGTGTGCATAGATCCCACATAGATCTAGAATGCTTTAGGTTGATTGACGACTCTAAATTGTCCATAGGAGTGAATGTGAGTGCATATGCTTGTGTGTGTGGCCCTGCGATGGATTGACAATCTGTCCAGGGTGTACCCTCCTGCCTCTAGCCCTATGTGTGCTAGGATAGGCTTCAGCAGACCCCCGTGACCCCAGATTCAGGAATAAGCGGGTAAAGAAGATGAATGAGCGAACGAATTCATTCGTTCATTCATCTTCTATACCCGCTTATTCCTAAACTTTGGACTGTGGGAGGAATCCGGAGTACCCAGAGGAAACCCACGCAAGCGTGGTGAGAACATGCAAACTCTGCACAGAAAGACCCAGTGCCCCCATGGTACCATTTGGTACCCAGGACTTTCCTGTTGTGAGGCGACTAATAATAAGATGAATGAATAATAACCATAATTTTATAGTGGGGAAAAGTACAGTATAGATTTTACTTAATTACATTTACATTTACAGCATATGTCAGACACTTTTATCCAAATAGATTTATCACTTTTATACAACTGAGCAGTTGGGGGTTAAGGGCCTTGCCCAGGGGCCCAGTAGTGGCAGCATGGTGGTGCTGGGAATCCAATCTTGATCTTTCAATTAGCCGTCCAAAACCTTGAAAACGCTTTTCCTACTGGAAATAGGAACTCTATTTTATCATACCATCTCTCTCCCTCTCTTCTCTCCTCTCATGTGTGGTTTAATCAGACAATAATGAAAGACTGATTATGTCTAAGAGCCATTAAAATGTTAATGAGATGCGTACATGAGGTTAGACAATCAAACACATTCACACGGTCACACAAACACACACACACACGCACACATATATATATGCATGCAGATGCTCAGCAGCACCACCTGTCTCCCATCTTTTCTTCCATTAAGGAAGGATTATATTTTATCATTTTCTCTCACAATCTCTTTCTTGCAGTTATGTGTGTGTGTTTTTAACATATCACGTGTGCTGATGATGATTTATTTGCTTGTCTCACCGCTGAGCAGGGGATCAATTTCTCACTCATATTGATGCCACAGTGAGATGGATGCTGCCATTTTGTATGTTAACATCTTTACATGTACATGTGCAAAGAGCTTCCAGTCATTCAAAATTAATTGATTAAATGTCATACTATTATAACTGGCTTGTAAAAATAATTGTTTTTTTTAACTTCTTTTTCACTAAGAAAGATGATTTATAAAGTTTCACTTGTAAACCTGGACAAAAACTAGAACAGAAAAAAGAAAGTGAACAGATGTTACATATTGCTTTCTGTTCATAAAGTAAGTCAGTGTATGAAAAAAAAAGTAAAATCTGTTATAGTAGCCACAGTCACCATCACAACATCTTAATTCATTCATCTTCTAACCAGCTTTATTCCTTGCTCGGTGTCAGGGGCGTCTGCTGTAGCGTATCCCTGTGCACATAGGTGAAGAGGCAAGGACAGGTTGCCAGTGCCAGTAACCACACACACACTCACACTCAGTCCTATGGGCAATTTAGAATTATTGCGTGTGTGACAATGTGTGCACTTACAGGAAAGTGGGGGCACCATCACTGGGGTGAGTGTGAGAGTGTGTGGTTGTTCATCTATGTGTGGCCAGGTTATACTTCTGTCTTTTGACCTATGTGCGCTGAGATAGGCTTCAGCACACCCCATAACCCTGAGTTAGGGAAAAAAGAGCATATAGAAGAAAAATGAATGAATGAATTACACAGGACACTCTTTCTGTTTCTATATAACAGTTTATTCTAGCATTACTGTGGGGGCTTGTAATGTTGCAATAGGTTTTGGGTCTGTAAAGATTGTAGATAAATATATATATATAAATTTACACTGTATAAAAACTAAGAATTTTTCACTCAAAATGAAAACTGCTAAGGAAGCTGCCAGGAAGCCTACAGCAAAAAAAAAAAAAGATCTGTAGACATGAGTTCTCCTATATTCCCAATAATCCCAATAATGAGCATTTGTGGGTATAGCAGGAAGTGGCTTTAGAAGATAGACTGGTAAACATTTTCCAATAATTCAGTTGTTCGCTTGAAGCCCATATGACCTAAACTGAGGGTAGTATAGACCCATGACATGACTTGTGCTGGGACAAGTTGGTAGAGGGGGCTCATTAAGTTGCCCTCTTTTGGTCTTTATTGATCCTATTGTATAGGATGGGTTTAGGAAATGGATCTTGTAAAGAAAAGTCGTGTTTTCGGACAAGGATCTTCATTATTCTTAGTTCCAGGTCACAGTAAACTAAAAATTTGTGAATAAAATGCTCAGTCTTCTTGCAGGCCCAGGAATTGACAGACTTTAGATTCTCCAGATTTTTGTAATTGGTGATCACCAGAAACAAGTGGGGGCTTTCAGCCAGCCATTGTCTCCACTCTGTTAGGGCTTCTTTCATAGGCAGTAGCTCCTTGTTTCCTATATTGTAATTTTGTTTTATGAGGGTAAGCTTAAAGAAATTAAAGGCACAAGGATTTGATTTAGATTGGATTTACAGGTGCCATGTCTTGGCTATGGTGCCAAGTCCACAATCCAAGCAAATGAATCACCGATAGCAGTTTGCAAACCCTTCGAAATTAGTGTTCTTATGTGGTAAACCTAAAATTGATGTGATCTGTGTTTCTTCTTGCTGTGGGATGACAGTGACCGAAATCATTACAAATACGTACAGTCATGTAATATCTTTTACTTTAGTTAATTCACATTTACTTTAGCTATTGCTTTTATTTTTTTTATTTACATTATGAAAATAAGCTGTGTCATTGACTTACCTGATCACAGCAATTGAATCTTTAAAACATTAATTAAAATTTTTAAGAGAGATAATTTTTTTATATTTCTGTTGCTAAAAAAATGCTAAAATCAAATGAGCCTTGTTATCAGCAGCATTTTATTGGATACTGCATGATTTACTGGAAAAAGAAGGAGCAAGCTGGAAATCAAACACTATTATATTTTTTTAAAATAAAGACACACACCTTTATCTGACCTCTATGGAAATTAGCCCAATAAGCACAGCAAATTAGTACAGCAAAAACTGTGTGTGCGATTGAGTGCAGTAGTTCAGTCATGCTGAATTAAATCATCAAACTGTCACATTCCTCATTAGACTCACAGCAGGATTTTTAAACACACAGAAGAAGAAAATAAAAGAGGTCTAAAGAATTGTGAAATAGAACCTGCAGGACACACTGTGCAAATAGTATAGACTGAATGAGTAATCTGAAAATTACATCTTACATCTCCATAAACATTCATTTATTCATCTTCTATACTCACTTATTCCCTAACTTGTCTGGTCTGCTAAGGCCTAGCCCGGTGCACATAGGGTGAAGGTCAAGTGTGCACCCTGGACAGGTTGCTTGTCTATTACACTTACTCCTATGGCCAATTTAAAATCACTAATCCACCTTATGTACAAATTTTCGGACTGTCGGAGAACACTGAAGCTGAAGTAAACATAGGGACCCCTTGCCTGAGAATCAGACACAGGACCTTCTTGTTGTGAGGCGACAATGCTAACCACTACGCAACTAAGCCGCCCCTCCATAAACATCTTAAATCAAAATATAAACAATTTAAACCAATTTAAATGTGGGTTTATTTGATTTTTACAAGCTGTTTAAACTGAAATGTGTGTGAAACGTATAATGATAAAGATAAATAATTTTGTTATATAATTTCCTCTTTAATAAATCAATCCATTTACAGATTGCCCCAAATAGTGTTAATGATAACAATTATTCCAAGAGGGTCACTTTAATTTACAAGTACAAAAAGCAGACAAGAGGAGAGGGTTAACTTTGGTGCTAGCAAGCAAAAACAGCTTAAACAGAGGGAATGGAGAGAAGAAACAGATGATCTGGAGCGCTGGAGCTCCAGATGAGAACTGGAAAATTAGATGAACCATCTGTAGTTGAGCAGTAAGATGCTTTTAATTAGCGAGCATAGCAAAGCGGCGTTAAATGGAGGGATTGTAATGAGGACTTAACCAAGTGCAGGTGCATGTTTTTGTGTATGAAACCTAGAATTGCCATGACAATAATTCATAATCTCACATTTATAATAAACTATGATTTTAAGTTTTTAGGCTTCCTACACTGACAGTACCAGAATGTCCGTCTCTGAATATATCCGTTTTGGACACTAGCAGCACAGTGGATGGAACGACATCGCTCTTAAAGCGGCCTACAAAGCAGGTTTAAATGTTCGACTACAAGCCGCATTAATATGTCGTGAAGGTATGTCCCTGTCCCAGTACATTTCACTCTTAGTCAGGACTGATAATCTGCTTTGCAACAGCCGTTACCAGCCCCCAAGCTCAGGGCTACTGCTCAAGAGGAATCTTCAGTATGCAGTCCTGAACCTATGCAAGTCGGATTTACCAAAATCTCCCCTCATTTCAGTTAGTTCCTTTGTTTCTCTTCCCCTATCATGTCTCTGTCCTTACCGGTGAAATTATCAATTGAATCTTCCGTCCATGTCTCCTCTTCGTTGATTGATTCTGGGGCCGTTTTCAATCTCATTGACCCACGGCTGGCGCGTAAACTCAAAATTCCCACTATACCCTGTCCAACCCACCTACGCATCATTGCAGTCGATGGTCATGCATGGATCTGATATTAAGCATCAGACTAAGCCAGTAGAGCTCTAAGTAGGAGAGCATCACACTAAGCCACAGACCGACGTCCCTGCACCTCCTATTGAATTGAGGGATCCACGGTTTACATGTGCACGAAATCCTAGATTCTTGGACGCAGAATTCTGGCAAAGAGTATCCTGTGGATTGGGGGGATAGGCCCAGAGGAGAGATCCTGAGTTATAGCACGGGACATTCTAAACCTCCCTTGTCACAGACTTTTATGCTGTGCACCCTGAACGCCCCGCTCCACACCCCTGTGGACGCCCTCGTCAAACACCTAGAGAGGAGGGTAATGTAACGTTACCTTCCTCCAACGACTAGAGGGCACTCTTACCAGAATACTGATCTGTTTTTTCTACTTCAGGGTCATAGGAAATGTATTGTAAATTTAAGCTTAGCATTATGCTAAATTCATCACAAAGTATTGTTTATAGCACTTCCTGTAGCAAATGTTTTCTTTCTATTAATACTTCTTCTTTTGTTTTACTTTTCCCTTTTCCTCATTTATACCAGTTTACGCTGTGAAGAACCCAAAATAGATGCAAAACAGTTACCTTAAAGTTTTTTTTCCCCTGTTCCTTACTGCAGAAACCTAAGAAAATTTAAGGTCAAATTTTTTTTATTAAAGTTAAAACAGTAAGAAGAATGCATATAATGTCAGTGATCCTGACATGATGCCGGCATCTCTAATAAAGCACTAACATAACGTGCCAGTAAGTCAGTAAATCAACCACTCATTTTTTGTACAGAAGATAAGGTTTTCAATTTCGTACCCACATTAAGCTCTAATCTACTAGCACAAAAAACTAATTACTACGTAAAAAAAGGTGGTTTGATAAGTTATACCTATTCTAGAGATGAAAGCAATAAAAATTTTACATTGATTGGAGCAGTCTTGGTGCCTAGATAATTTATTTCTGCACTTTAAAAGTCACTGAAATGTCAAAATTCAGTTTATAACCTATTGCAAAATTTTAATAAACTTCTCAATAGTGGATGGTCAGGGGTGTGAAAATTGAGTATTAGGATGAGGCCCACATAAGTGGCTATCTAGAAATTCAGTAACATTATTTTCTCTTATTTGGTTTTCTGGCTTTTTAATATATTTGGATAATTTTGTTCCAGGTGATGTAGACAGAGAAGCACCATGTGCTGTAGTACATCAGCTGCAAGCACTTAATACAGAACAGCAAGAAGTGTCCTTTGTAAACTGGGTGTTTTCAGAAACTTCCCTGTAACCTACTAGCAGTAACAAAAACAATGCAATAATAATTGCTGAAGGTTGTGACAAATACACAAAGCAAAACCTGACTGATTGAGTTTGGAGAGTGCACCAAAAAAGTACAAAACTACAAAAAAGTGAGCTTGCACCTTAGTTTATTTCTCACTGTTATATTCTGTGCCCTCAAAAAACATGAATAATTTTCATTAGTTTAGAATTATTTGTTTATAACTAGAATTATATATATATCCTATATAGGAAAAAGTCAAAAGCAGGTAATATATGTATAAAAAAATAATCCCAAGGATTTGTTTTTATTTAACATAGAGGAAAAGAGAAAATATAGAAAGTAAAAAGCACAAATCCCTGCTGGTGATGTGATTGAACATTCAGAAGCCCAGTTATCACAATGGGGCATGAGAAAATGAAACAAGAAGGGGATTGTCATTAAAAGAGAAAGAGAGGAGGGAAAAATGTGGAAATTCCATGCACATCTAATGATGTTTTATACAATTCCTCTGTCCCTTATTTCAGCTGTACAACATAAAAACAAAGTCTAATCACTAAGTCTATATTTCTTGTCTTTGCCTTAATTTCAAATGCAATGCAATACAAAATTTCCTACTCTGAAGCCGAGAAAGAGCTGATCGAAAGCTCTGGGTGCAGTTCAAGTACATCCCAAAGGCTTAATCTGCACTAAACAGTGGCAAGTCTTGCTGAGGGGCAATAGCTGGCATCTCAACATCTCAACATAACATATGATTGACACATACAGACGTTTGCCTGTGCTGGCTCCACAGCATAAGATAGTGGGCAAGCTGTGATATGTGCTGGTAACGTACACCACCCTGATAGTCAATGTACACAGTGAAATCATCTTTATGCCTTTTCCATGAGCACACCTGTCTATAGGAACGCAACGCCAACCCAAGGATGGTTGGTCAGGTGAAACAGTGTGGTGACACCTGGTGTGAGTCATTAAGCTATGCCCATTTTGGTATTAGTTGAACAACTGTGTTGTAGCTTACATAGGCGATATTCTCATATGTTTGTAGTCAATGCATTCAGGATGTCAAAATGGTCCTTACCCAACTTAAAGCTTACCACTTCTACATAAAAATGTGTTTGTAGTAAAACTGAATTCCTGTTTTCTCTATTGCCTCACAATTTTATTGTTATTAAATAAACAAACATTTTTCACAATTACATAGAGGAATGCCACTGGATACATGATGGCGTAGTCACTGACGACAAGAATTTAGTAATACCCAGTTCTGACAGTTGCGGCATGTAGTGCACTATGGTTGGACATAGATAGGCAGAAAAAAACTTGATCTGTGCTTTTCATAAGTTTTTTGTAAAGCAAGATGGTCTGTCCATGGATTCTATATAAGTACTTCTTTTTCCACACATACACCTGCTTGTTTATAGTGCATTGCTTTTTTGAACAAAGGTTTCCGTTAGCGCTTCTCCAGTATCTCTGGAGAGATGTTGAACTTTTCAACAACGCCTCATTAAGCTCACTATATACAATGATATGTGATGTTACCAGATGGGTTGGAATGGGTTTGTGTGTGTGTGTGTGTGTGTGCGTGCGTGCGTGTGTGTGTGTGTGTGTGTGTGT